>VZTQ01011174.1:0-173329 GCA_013400755.1 Pelecanoides urinatrix
CCAGCCGAAACCAGGACATTTATAAATGATCATTCATCTGAATGTGCTGCTTCAGCCTCACGAAAGAAATACAAAACTGACTGCCCCTCTGTTGATTGCATTAGTGGATTTCTAGGATGAGGAAGGTCAGCAGGATTTTTACATTGGTAAAGCAACAGCCTGCAGGGAAAGAAGGCATAACTAGTGAATTTGAGTCTCATTTGGCTTAGAGGGAGTCCCCTACCATTATGGGCAGCTGGTGAGATAGGAATCCACTCCAAGATCTTGCACTGGGGGCTTTTGCTTACCTGGATTCCAGAATTAGCATCAGGACGCTGGGTTATTAACTGTAGTCACATCCTTTGCCTTTAATATCTCTTCTTGGCAATTACCATGTTGTATTTCCTTTATAAACTTCAATACTTCGAAATCACGACTAAAATCTTTTTAAACTACTGCTTCAGTCATCTTTTTATGGGACTATCCCGTTGGATCATTAAGGTCGGGCTACTTTTCTTGGTACTCATATTCAGTCTAGATTATTGCTTTCTGAACAACGGACATTTTCAATTAGCATAACAATCCAGCAGATTTGCTAAAGTCAGTGAAGCAAAATCAAATGCGAAATTTATTTTAATTGAACCCACTCTTCCTTCAACTTTTATGACTATATTGTTGCCAATAGAGGAACTAGTAGAAGTGAAATTTGCTCTTTTAATATAACTTAATAATAATTTTTTATTGAGTGTATTTCTTGAAGACTCTTTAATTATCTTTTTCTAAATTTTTTTTTATATTCTATAAATATCTGCCTGGTCTTACTTAAAAGAGAGTCTAGTGCTTTCTTTTTTTCTTTCTAATATATTTCAAATAAAGTAAAACAGTACTTACTTTTTGGTCTATACTTTTCCTTCTCTTTCCTGACTATTTTCTTTTGTGTCGGCAAGCTTTTAGAATTTATTTCAAGTATTTTTTGTTGTGCTAAATGTCTTTACAGTGAGATTTTTCTTTACAGTTATCTTTTTCTCCTTCTGGCTTACATTATTTGATTTAGTCTGAATTATTTCTTCTGTATGCAGTTTAGTGGCCCCCTTTCCCTCCCGCCCTGCCCCAGCTGCTTTACCTTTTATGCTGGATTTGATAGAAACTTCTCCATCAAGATTAATCCTTTTATATCCACTAAATGCACGAGTTTAAGTTTTCTCTATCATTACATTTTCTCTAAGCTACTAATTTGCCATCCCTTCTTGTGGAATCCCTACTAATCCAACTTCTTTGTATTGCTTTTATCTATGTCAAAAGAGATTCTATTTGTTTATGAAGTAAAAACTCTCTGGGAAGTGGTTGTTTCACAATGTAGTTAAGTACCCAATTTGTTTTGAAGCATTTGATTGCTTACAAGTTATACTGAATTTTATGTCAAAATTAGCTGTCCCTTTTCTTACTTGAGGTAGTCCTTTGTGAATCAGACGTTGGATGTTGCTTGGCACTTGCCGCCTCTTTTTTCACAAGAATGTTCCTGACTCCTTTCTTGGTATGGTAATTTTCTTATGTTCTTGTCTGCAGTGTGAAAAGATAGATTTGTAAGGTACAGCAGCTAACACATTCTGTAAAGGTAGATGGACAGCAAAAGTTCTAAAGTGTTAATGAGTGGAAGTAAACACTATCAGCTAAGTAAGCCCCTTGACATACTTTTCTTTTTCCAGACTGTTACATGCATCTCTTAAGAATCGTGAATAAACCGGATATTTCTGATTTTAGTATTATTGCAGTATTTTGGGTGTTTCCCTTTCCACATACAGAGCTAAATACAGAACCATGAAGAGGGAAGAACTAGAATAGAATCCTAGAGGTGTGATGCCAGGAGGCATTGTTACTTTTGCTGCTTCAGATCATGGTCTTGTCCTTGATTTTATGATCTTAACCTTCACGAAGAAATATCCTGCATCTGTGCCAAATATTAGACAGGAAGATACTTAAACATGATGTAAAGGACACCAGCAATGAAACATATAGGACCCACTGTAGACTGGCGCAGTTATTTAGATCTGTTATTTTTTTAAGTGTCTGTATACATTCAGATTGTTGTCCCTCATGTGAAGTACCAACTGACACCTTTTTGAATTGAGCAGCAGAACAGTAAATCCAAATAAATACACTTAAATTCTTAAAGTCTCCCACAGTGAAGCAATGCATCTAACAGTATGCAGAAGGTATGATGATAGGAAGTATTACTGTGTTCATCACAGGAATCGATAAAGAGAAACTAGTTTAAAAAAAGATACCAGCCACTTGACAAATAGAGGAGACTTGATCCATCTACTGCTTCCACATTTCATAGCTGTTTCACAAACTAAATTGAATCCTGTTGTGGTTTAACCCTGGTGGGCAGCTCAGCCCCACGCAGCCCCTTGCTCACTCCCCCCCAGTGGGATGGGGAGAGAATTGAAGTGTAAAAGTGTGAAAACTTGTGGCTTGAGATAAAGGCAGTTTAATAGAGGAAGCAAAAGTTGCATGCACAGGCAAAGCAAAATAAGGAGCTCATGCACTACTTCACATCAGTAGGCAGGTGTTCAGCCATTTCCAGGAAAGAAGAGATTCATCATGTGTAACAGTGGCTTGAGAAGACAAATGCCTTAAGTCCCCCCCTTCCTCCTTCTTTCGACCCGCTTTTATTGCTGAGCACGATGCCATATGGCCTGGGATATCCCTTGGGTCAGTTGGGGTCAGCTGTCCCAGCCGTGTCCCCTCCTGAACCCTTGTGCCCCCCAGCCTGCTCACGGGTGGGGTGGGGAGCAGAAACGACCTTGACTGTGTGTGAGCACTGCTCAGCAGGAACAAAACATCCCAGTGTTATCAGTGCTGCTTTGGTCACTATCCAAAACATAGCTCCTTAGGCGCTACTATGAAAAAATTGATTCTATCCCATGCAAAACCAGTACACCCATGTATAGGAATGTTTGTTATGTTCTCCAACTAATTTAAGTGAATTTCTTCTTTATAAGACAAGGATTTTCAACATAAAATTGTTCTTTCTTTTTAGCCTCTTGTTTTATAATACGCCTACCATAAAAAAATAGATTTGAAAAGGAAACTTTCAGGGAAAGATTTGTTAAGAAAGCATATATTTTTAAAGCACTGTTTCTCTGATGCTCCTGTCTGCATTGTTAACTAGAATTGCTGCAACATTTTTGCCCTCAAGTCACCTACTTTTGCTGTCCACCTATCTTCCTTTTGACTAATTTTAACCTTGCAATTCCCTCAGTGACTCCGTGTGCCATGTTTAGATGCTACATAACACTTTGCTGCTGCTGCCTGACACCTGTAATCTTGTTTCACATGTTTCTTTACTTTCCAGCATCATTCTGTGAACTCTCTTTAACGATTAAATACACTTTAATGCAGTAATACAGACTTTTGTGTCTCTCTCACACAGCCACCATCGTAACACTCGAGTCCACATGTACCTCCTTCAGATGTGTTCGTAAAATACACACGTTTGTTTTCGTTAGCTCCCAAAAAAGCTAACTTCCCATCTCCATTGTACTTCAAAATCTGCTCCTGCAGTGTCAACATTTTGGAGTTCCTGTGTTTTTTACACCTCTCTTCTTTTTCTACATTCTTATGTGTTGCTTCTTTGCCATTCTGGTCTGCAAATTTGTTCTTTCCAAGAATTTATAATATAGTTCTCCAGAATATTTCAGCAGATTTTGGTCCATTTTTCAGAAGCAAATCCCAGAAGCAATTTGATGAGCATGTTCTTTTCAGTCCTCAAAACCTTATATTGCTGAGCAGTACATACTGTGAAATTACAAATTAGGTAATGTAGTTAAATGAATGTCACTGAAACATGCTGATGAATCTAATATGTATTGCTCTTTCTGCGTTAGTTTGCAATAAAGCTTTTTGTTTAAAATTTTTTTTGGAAGCAGTACATTCAGTGGTGGTTTGCTAGACCTAAATTCCAGGCAGATTTTTTAGGCCTGAATTTGATATATTGCTTTGAAATGTGGTGATGTTACTGTTTTGCCAGTGCGTGTGGTCAGAAAAATGCTTTAGTGGAACCTTGTGACCAGTTCTTAATTTTCATCATCTTGTGAAGCACTTCTTTCTCTTTAGTCTTCTGCACAGACAGTCAGTTGTGTTCAAGGATTGCAGATCATTTTACTCCCAATTCTGTTTTTTGTTTTAAGGATTATGAATAATAATAATAATAATAATAATAATAATAATATGTTACAGTAGATTAAAGCTGAACCATTAATAAGAGCATTCATCTTCCTGGTAGAAGCCCAGAAAAAAAGCAGTGGAAAGCTCTAGTAACAGCGACAGTGATTCGGGCTCCTCTTCCGACACCTCAAGTGAAGGCATAAGTAGTAGTGACTCCGATGATCTAGAGGAGGATGAAGAGGAGGAGGAGGACCAGAGTGCTGAAGAGAGTGAAGATGATGAATCTGATTCTGAAAACGAAGCACATCACAAAACCAAGAGCAAGGTATGACGCCTCACTCTGCCGCTCACAGTCTTGTCACTGAAAGCTGTTTGTGAGAGATTGACCTGTTCACGTTTGTACCAGTGAGCAATTATTTAACTACACATTACTGAATGCTAAGAATACTCTTGGTGGTTTTGCTTCAGGGTTTTCTGGTTTTGTTTTTGTTTTTGTTTTTTTTTTTTTTGCTTCCTTTGCACGCGTGCCTGTGTGTGTTTTGTTGTTCTTTACGGGCTAGAATTTTAACAGTTAGACTGTTATTTTTGTTATAAAGTGGGAAATATAAAGAAATAAAGTTCTGTGTGCTGATAGTGTATTGGAAATATATCTTTCTATGGATATTGTTTTGGCAGTTGCTTTTTTCTTAGAAGAGTGGTTACTTTTCCTGGTAGCCAATAGAAGAACAAGATTGGAATTTTGGGTGTCCTGTTAGGTTTACAGTCAAAAATATATTTAAAACCAATCATAGTTTAGTACTCCTTCTCTACTAAGCCTTGTCTTCACATGCTGAAACTATCGGGGGTGGGGAGGAGGGAACCCTAAACAAATAAATATGTGACAAGATTGATTTTAAAGTTACTATTGTTCATCCTCTGCCAAGAGAAGTATAATTGTTTCATGGGGATTGATGATACACTGTTTTTTTAAAGGATCTTTAACTGATCTAATATGAACAGGCAAAAATGCATATTTTGCAGGTGCTAATGCATAGTGGCGTAACAGATATGAAAACTGATGGACAAAAACCACATGAAAAGTCCCAAGAAAAAAGAACACACCAGCAGATACCTCTTGTGTCTGATTCCCAGACTCACTCATCATTCCAGTCCCAGCAGAAGCAGCCTCAGGTTTTGTCACAGCAGCTTCCGTTTATTTTCCAAAGCTCTCAGGCGAAGGAGGAATCTGTGAACAAACACACAAGTGTAATACAGTCTACGGGATTGGTTCCCAATGTGAAACCTTTGTCTTTGGTACACCAAGCCAAAAAGGAAACCTATTTAAAACTCATAGTTCCTTCCCCTGACCTACTCAAAGCAGGGAATAAAAATACCTCTGAAGAATCTCTCTCTTTGACCAGCGATGTAAGATCAAAACGGGTGAGTAAAAAATCACTGTTTTTTTTATTATTTGTAACCTGCATTGCCTGCTTAACAAGATGCAACATTGTGCTGTCAAGCTCTTTTAAATATAATGTTTTAAAATTATATGTATATTTATTTCCAGATCATTTTTTCTAATGTGGTTTTAGAATTGATATGGATTTCTGAATGATGTAAACTAACTAAATTTTGTGGGTAGTATATGTTCTGAACTATGGTGGTTGGTGGATTTTTTTTGTTTGTTGTTGGTTTGGGTTTTTTTTTTAAGAGCAGCAAATTTTGTGCCTTAGTTTTAGAGATGATTCATTATACATTACAAGTGCCCTGAGCTATTCCATAACTTTATCTCCGAGAAAAGTCATCTACTTGGTGGTGCATGTACATGTATGCATACTGTAATGTATACATGATGTAATCATATACACAACTTACTGTCACATAATGCCAAACTTGAGTTTCATGCTCATCGCATAGTGGAACTTTACAGCTCTGCTGAAAGCAATTAGTGTACTGATGAGAGTAATGGGTACAAAGAAAGCAAAGGATTTTGTCATGCATCTCTTAAGGAAAATGAGCACCTAAATTCAATATCAAAATAAGAAAAGTACTCATGGGTAAATTGTGTGCCTGGATATTTTTCCTGTGCTTTTCCTAGTTTCAGTCAGAATGCTGATTTAACACTTTCGATATCTAGTATGTATGCATGGCTTCACATTGTTCCAAGTTGGATAGCTCTAAGTCAAAGTAATTAAAATTACCTATTTTAATCATGATGTTAAACAAAGTAGCTGGCCTTTTTTAAAAAAATGTTTGATTTAATCTTGGGTTTTGTTTGCTCTTCAACGGCAGAAGGATATTCATGCACTGATAGCTATTAAAACTCAGTATGGCCATTGCAATAAATTTGATCTTCCTTTTTAGTGGTCAGGACTCTACAATGTGTTTACATGTGTCTGTCTTAACAATACTGTAGCTTACAAAAATTCTTTGTATATTCTCAGTTTATTTATTTTGTTAATAGTGATTATGATGACTAGCAATGAATTTTCATTATTTCTATTCACTTAGATTAGAAGAGAATAAAAATATAGCATTTTAGAAATGTTGAGGCTTTTTTTATATATGTATGTGAAAAAAATAAAAAATATATATATAAAGAAGTACATTTACCAAGGCAAGTTGCATTATTAAAAACAAACTTTGTTTTAAACTAAATAGTATTGGTGAAGAGTAAACTGAACTCTGGTTCACAGCTAACTCAGTCCTCAGTGAGGACTGAAAAATATTTTTATCACATAGTTTTTATTCCTAGACCAGAAGAGAAACAGGAAAGTTTTTC
The DNA here is from genome assembly GCA_013400755.1 of Pelecanoides urinatrix. Classification (NCBI taxonomy): domain Eukaryota; kingdom Metazoa; phylum Chordata; class Aves; order Procellariiformes; family Procellariidae; genus Pelecanoides; species Pelecanoides urinatrix. The sequence goes on from VZTQ01011174.1 coordinate 6,911, forward strand.
CTTTCAACTCCCAGTTACTTTGTAAAATTCAAATAAGCTAGTCATTTGCCTGAAATGGTTAAATAAATTATAATTATGAAAACATACGTCTTTGCCATTGGAAGAGGCTTCTGCTGTCAAATTTAGGTTATGAGCCTTCAGCTGATGATACATCACCCATTTAGCGGTTTGATTTCTTTAAAACTTTTACTGGAAACATGCACTGTGTGAATATTTATTTTATAGGTTTTCATAATCTTATATTGTTTTAAATGAATTTGAAATGTACCATCTTTATCCATTGAATTATTGTTTTCCATCAAAGATGATGTATTTTCTTTTTCCTTGGAAGAGTCTTGAGACTAAAGACAATGTAAGCTTTACATGTGTTTCTGAGCCACTACTGATTAAGTTATACCTGAAGAACTTTCAAGTACTACTTTTTCAGAGTTAAAAACTAGCAGATCACAGTACTTCTGAATAATACCTTTTCTCCCCCCTTTTTTTTTATAAAATTTTTCTATGCCAAGAGCCTTCTCTTGGTTTTCTGCTAGTATTGTAGCCATTAGTGTACTTACCTTGTGCTTTAAAATGAACAAATTACTAAAGCTAGTTTTACATTCACTAATGAGTTTTTTTATGCTGAAATGAGTAAAAAGTGGGGTTTTTACTATGCCAGTACGTAAGAGTAGTCTCTTTTTAAAAATTTATTTTTTCAAGGTGCTTAATATCTTTATGAAAATCACTGTCTAGAGCGATGCAGCAAGTGAAACGGCTTCCCTACATAATTTATATCAGCTTCATCTTGAGTTCAATTTGTCTTTTCGTACTTGATTTACAGTGAAAATCACGAGACGGACATAACTTGTAGTTATTCATCTCTTCTGTTGTAGCTAGCACCTACTTTTGACCTATGAGAAAAATAACTTAGCAGATGTTTTAAGATTTCATAAGAGTTCACCTGCCTGAATACTAAATAAGGGGAAAAAAAAAAAAATTTCCACAGTTTATTCCTCTGTCTTCTTATTTCTTTAGGAACAATATAAACAGACATTCCCAGCAGCACAGCTAAAGAAACAGGAATCATCTAAGAACTTGAAGAAGGTTATTGCAGCTTTGTCAAGCCCCAAACCAACATCTAGTTCACCAGCTCATCAAAAACTCACATCCTTGGAAAACAACCATTCTAATCCATTCCTGACAAATGCACTTTTAGGTAATCACCAACCCAATGGAGTTATTCAGAGCGTCATCCAGGAGGCTCCTCTTGCACTCACCACGAAACTGAAATCCCAGACCAAGATCAATGAAAGTGTAGCCATTTCTAGTAGTGCCCCCTTCTCTTTGCCAGTAAACTTGAGTGCATGTGGGAAAAAAACAACTGGTAACCGGACACCTGTTATGCCCGCTACCTCTCCTGTGTTACCTGGTTCAGGAAAGGATAAAACAGTCAGCAATAATGCAGTAAATGCAGTAAAAACACAACACCGCCTTCATTCTGCAAAACTGGTGGTGGAACAGTTCAGAGGGGTAGACTCAGATGCCCCCAGCAGTAAGGACTCTGACGACTCAAATGATGATGACGACGACGATGAAGATGAAGATGAGGACGATGAAGATGATGATTCTGATGATAGCCAATCAGGTGGTTTAACCTTTTTAATAGGAAAAGCAGAAACTTTATTTTTTGAGTATTGAAAACGTGCGTTTCTCCCCGTATTTTAAAATACAGGTAGGAAATTTTGGAGCAGCATGGCCCACACAGTGTCCTACAGATATCCTGGAAAGTCACGTATGTCTCCCAGTCCCCCATTGTGTCATATCCAAAATCATGTTTTGGGTATTCTGATACGTGGTCATATGGCAAGTATACTTTCAGCTGTCCGGGTAAGACGGCTCCACAGCCTTCTGGAAAGGCTGTTGGAGACCTACCTTCCAGATCAGTCACCCTGCCTGCAGCTCATGTACTGCTGATGTGGCAGGGTGCCCAGGAGGGGGATGGAGAGAATAGGCTGGTTGATGGTTAAATTATTCTGGCAGGCAGAGCCTATCTGCAGAACAGGCTTCCCCAACCAGAGAAGGACTAAACCAGGGCCTTCAAATTCTGAAGAGTGGCAAGAAAAGCATGTTTTGAGGCTTCATTCAGAGCACAGTAGTCAATGAGCAAGATTAGAGAAAAGTACCAGGACAGTTGTAAGGGCTGCAGCGTTCATAGATAGCGTTCAGACTACTATTTTAAAAGCTTTTGAGAATTCAGAAAGGCAAGGCCTGTTTTGGTTGTATTCCCACTCATTCCTTTCTCCCCTGTGTGCCGATACCCCTTGGGTCCAGCTCCACCTTCATCATTCTTTTTCCCCCTCTCATCCACACACTCCATACTAATCCTTTTTTTTCCTCACAGATGTAGCCTATCTTCAGTTCCTTATCCTGTCAACCCTTTACTCTAACTCCGCCTTTGCCCAGATAGTCACACTTCCAGTTCTGACACCTCTCAGCCTATACCTAGTTCCATCGTTTGCTTCCTCTTCATGCTAGATGTCACAGCCTGTGAAGTGCCCGTCCTGTGGTGTTCAACCGCTGCCTGGCTCACAGAGCATGTCTTAGCTCAAGCTCATTCTAGGGTAAACAATCTCTTAAAACACTGCAGCTTCTGTGTCTCATCTCCTTATGGAAAAACCAAGAATTCCATCCCAAACAACAGTGCATTATCATGCAGAATTACTTTATGCTGTCATATCTGTAGTAATTTTAAAGTTTAGGTAGTTAATTATAACCTTCTATTTATACTCAAGAGATGATACTAAAAAAAAATCGAAGTCAGAAGACCTTCTTATTTAATAAGATAAAAGACTTTGCAAACGTTAGAACCTAAATATATTTGCCGTTAGTTATCGAGTCATAATGTGCCTTTTGCCACACTTTTTTTTTAAACAGAGTCTGACAGTAATTCTGAATCAGATACAGAAGGGTCTGAGGATGAAGATGATGAGGATGATAAAGATCAAGATGAATCGGATACAGACACTGAGGGAGAAAAAACTCCACTGAAACCAAATAAAACTTCATCCTCTGTGAAGAGCTCTTCCATTGGTCTTGCAGCTCATTCCACCCAGCTTAATCTTCAAGTAGCAAAGACCCCAGGCTCTGCGCCAGCTGCCTTATGTCCCGAGTCCCAGCCTGCGGTTTTTCTTGGGACAGCACCATCTACTCTTACACCAAGTACACACTGTGGTACCTGAATGTCTTTTGTTATAGTACAGTGTAACATCTAAGTGGCATGTGTTGTAAAAGTAGCGATAAAAGTAGTTTAGACACTGTTTTCAAGTGATATCTTGACATAAGAAATAAATTTTTTTACAGTAAGAACAATCATTCACTGGAACAACCTCCCCAGGGACGTGGTAGTGTCCCTGTCACTGGAGGTTTTCAGGATGTGGTTGGACGGGGTGCTAGATAATCTCATCTAGGCTCCCCTTCCCACAAAAGATTGGACCAGATTATATTTTGAGATCCGTTCCAATCTGGGCTCTTCTGTGATTCTGTGATCTTTTCACGGGTCTTTGCAACAGACATTAAAATCAGTCAGCAGAATTGCAAGTTCTCAAGACCTGAACATGACACTTAGTCTGGGACATTTTAGCTCATGTAATTATTTGCGAGAAGGTAGGATGAAATAGCCAGAGTTGATATTTATTACATTAAAACTCTTCATTATTTAGTCTTTACCGTTTTATTCTAAACAAGTTATTTTTTATTTTTTCTAATTTCTATGCATTGTAGTTTGCATTCTGAATCTTCTATTTCTACCCCTTCCTCAACAAATTTAATAACTGTATTTAGTTAAAATAGAACTTTATTCATTATTATTTCAAAATTCTCAGTAGAATTTATGGATTACGTGCGAGGACTTATTTTTAAAAGGTTCATGAAAAGTACATTTAGCATTTGCCTGATATATAGTGTTTATAATCCTTTATTTGGTGACTAATTTTTAAGATTTAGTAATTACTACTGCTACAGAAAAGAATGCATTTTTGAAAGTCACACTTCTCCATTTGCATGGTAACAATTAAATGAAATTGTGTATTTACTACTTTGAATTAGAAACTTGATATTTAATTAATATGCAAGTAAGTAGATTTTAAATGGGGACATCCGCTCATAAATTGGTTTTTATGTTTGGATTCAGTGGAATAGGAATTTAACTCCTTGTCATCAATGGCATTAACTTTGAAGCAGTGTAATGTGATCTACTTCATATTTTTCTCAGAAACAGGCCTATTAATTGCACAGTTTGTAACAGATTTCCCATAAATTAGGAGTAATCCATATTGTTAACATACGAAGTTAATTTTTTTGCTCAGGAATCTGTGTTGATTTATGATGCTTTGAAAAGGCTAATAGCGGATTTTTGTCTGTTTATGGAGGTGGGAGGTAGAATAAATTAATTTTGTGTCCGTGTTTTAGGTGTAGTACTTTTTTCCTAATAAGAATCACCGTAATACAATTAAAATATTTTTGTGTCCATTTTACCTAAAGCTGGTCAGTCACTGAAGAGGTCTTGTGCCTCTTCTCTGTATCTGTTTTTCACTGGACAACTCATTTTGTCAATTCACTTGTATTTGGAAAAGCAATCTTCCCTCCACTGGGACTATTAGAAGTCAGGTAATAGTCAGTCACATTAGTTTAAGACTGCAGACGTGTCCAAGAAGTTTGGTGTCCCAGCATGGGCAGCTCCTCAGTGCTTTCTGCAGAGGACTCCTAGCAGGTGCTTCCAGATCGTGCAGGCACCTCAGTTGCAAACCTGTGCCGTTGCAGCCCGTGACGCTCCTTCTGGCTGTACGAGGTTGGAGCACGTTTTAAGGGTTCCATCTGATAACGATACTCTCTCATGTCCATTTCCACAGGCAAGAGATAGGTCACATTCTTTACACAAGGTCCAAACTCCCTTTTTGAGAAATGCATCTTCCAAAAGTTTGTGTACATAGTTCATGTCCTACAGCTCTCTCAAAGAGGCCTGAGAAAAGTATCAGGCCTCTGTAAAACCCCACGTTTGGCAATAGTCTTTATCATATTGTTGATTCAGTCTCTTGACTAGCACCAAACACAACATCTGTTTGAAATTGGAAAAGCTGGAATAGTCCTGAAAATTTTCTGCATTTGGCAGTTGACCACAATCTATGCACGGTGCTCTTTGAAGGCTGAGCCTATTCTAATGTATGGATTTTTGAAGTAAAGAGTATTTTCATTTTCTGTACTGAAAAAATTTAAATATGGTCTAGTACAGAAAAACAGGTGTGCAAGGAATTGCTTTAGCAATATCTGAGAGAGCCAATGAAGGCAAGCAGTTCAGTATGGCATAATTAGGTTTTCTTCTGTTTACGATTTCAGAAGAGGTTAAAGGAAGTTTAGAGGAAAGTGTATTTCAAAAGCAGAATAGTCGCATTAATTTTCTTGGTACTTGAGGTATGTAATGGCTAGACTGTAAAAATTATTTATCTTTTGGTTTGGGGATATAAGAATAAAAAGTGTGTTTTAGGAACATATTTTCGTTTTGTAAATTCTCTTAGGTGTTCATCAGAAATTCTGTTTTAGGTATTTCAAAAAGACGAAGAGTAACAGATGAACGGGAGCTGCGTGTTCCTCTTGAGTACGGGTAGGTTACGTATATACTTGATACTCCTTAAAGGGAGATAATACCTTCAAAAGTCAGTTGGTAAAGAAATGACAGTTTAAAAGTCTTTGAGGCTGAATAATAAGGAAAGGACTCCAGTAATTTAGATTTCCAACTCACGGTGACTGTGGATTGCTTTAAAAGTGTCAGCATATTTCATGTGTTAATTTTTGTGCATCGAATTGGGTCTTTTGCAAATATGACCTGTCTCTTAGCAGTTTTGCCACTGGAAAGTAATTCTGATGGTTAGATGTGAGCCAGTATAGACTCCAAATAACTCCCTGAAATATAGTTCTAAGCAGTTTAAAATCCATTAGTATGTAAGTAGCTTGATACAAATAAATCCATATATAGTCAGAGTTTGGACAGTCTACATAATAACAATTTCTGGGTTTGCCTGTTTGATTTATGATACTCTTGTCACGTTTTAGATATATGCCTTTTTCCTTTTATGTAAAAATCTTAAATTGACATTAATTACTTGTTTTTTTAAAAAGTGTATTGTTGTATGCAACTATTTCATATTACTCTAGCTGGCAAAGAGAAACCCGAATAAGAAACTTCGGTGGTCGTCTTCAAGGAGAAGTAGCGTATTTTGCACCTTGTGGAAAAAAGCTGAGACAGTATCCTGAAGTAGTAAAGGTACATTCCTTTTTTTAACTTCTGTGTTCTAATGCTACTAAGCATGCTTGCAATTAAAAAATGCCATTTTTTTCCCTCCAATAAAGATTCTTATTTCAAAATATCCTGTGATGTGAGGCGTAATGTATCTCAGTCTGTTACTGATTTTAAATGCATATCCCTTTGATAGAATATGCAAAACATTACACTCACAAAGTTAGCTGTACATCAAAGCTGGGTTGTAATTATTTATAAGCTGAAGTGGAAAAATATGTGATTTTTTCAGTATCTCAGCAGAAATGGAATAATGGATATCTCAAGGGACAATTTCAGCTTCAGTGCAAAAATAGGAGTGGGTGACTTCTATGAAGCCAGAGATGGACCGCAGGTATCCGCTTTTTAAAAAGTAAAGTCTTTGATCCAAGGAACATTAACTTAAATTTAGGTGAAATAATTTTTGCTACAATCTGAAGCATTGCCTGTTTTTAGCTAATTCTTTCTAAAAATTGTGCGTATTTCTTAATAGTTATATTGAGATGCTGAGAGCTTGATCCTGGGCAGTGTTGAAAACTGCTCCTCTCGGTGATTTTATTAGGAGGTTGCAGGTGTTCGGCATGCCTTACGATCAGCTCTGAGCCTGGATTTGTCTAGTACGAAAGAACTGTGAGCTGCACATTTTATCTTAGTCAGTGTTCAGGTATTTCTGACTGAAACTCTATTTTTTCCTTTGCTGTATAAACCTTAATAGTGATAGTAATTTATGTGTATGTGTTAAATCACACTCTCTTCATGTATTCATGTGCATAATATATATAAAATACACGTTCAAATACAAGTTCTTCCTGTATCAAGAATACTGTCTGGGCTTCCTGAAGCAATGAGATTTGTATGGGAGAGAATGCTGAGTTACACCAGTTGTGCTTTACAGTGGTAGAACTGTTAGACTTTGTGTGGATAAACCACACAAGGATAAGGAAAATTAGAATTTTAAGGAAATGAATACTATGTTTGTGCCATATGATATTACTGTATTTTGGTCATGTTGCCATTTCTTCAGGATGTGCACAAAAGTTTTTGGACTTTGGTCAGTGAATGTATTTGCTTCTTTAAAAGATAAGTGTGCTGAATATGTTACTACAGGAATGTGGACAGACATCACGCTTTCAGCAATCTTGAATTTAGGCTCTTATGTCCTTGTGATACCCTGTAGAAATACATAATGTTTACATAGTATAAATTTGAAAGCAATAAGGACTGAGTTCACAGTAAGCAGCTACTTCTAGGTGGTGCTTCCTGATTCCTGGCTTACAGGGTAAAACATTGCTAAACCCTCTTCATGTTTGGCCTTCATAAAACAGTTGCAAGTTCATGTAGTTGTGAGCTTAATTATGTACCTGAATGGCTTGATTGAAATAATTCCTTATACTGTGAACATAATGTAATGTCAGTGTATCTGCTCTCTTTTTACCCTGTTACCTTTTCTGTGTCTGTTGTCTATATTACTTCATTAGTCTTATCCCCTTCTCTAGTTATCTCTTTCTTCTCCCTTTAATTCATGAGATGATTTGCAGATTTTGCCTTTGATACTATAAAACTTCAGAATGAAGGCACTGGGAAAGGCAGGTTTCTGTAGGCAAGGTTGCCAATATGAATGTTAAGTAGCTGTACATCTCACTGTAGTTTCTACTTATATAGTTTGTGGTAGGTTCCACTGAGACTTGGTTAGACAAAGGAAGAGTTTTCTTGTGGGGGTAAAAAAGGGACCAAGGGCAGCTGTTTCAGATGTACTAAAATGTATTTACATTTTATGCATGACATTTTGAATGAGAAGATCATAATGTAAACAGTTGAGCTACACTCAGGCTGATAATAGTAAAACAGTATGTGATACAGATACTTCATGAAGAGAATTTGCATCCTTTTTACTGGATTTTTTTTTAATTGTCCAGCGTCAAAACAGTAAGTGATAATCATATCTTCATGGATGTCTGGAGGTAATTCCAGGAATTTTATTCTTGCTTTTGTTGTAATTTCGATTATTCTCTATAGCCTTTCATGGTTACTCTTCCCTTTCTTCATTATATATTTGTCATCTTTTGAGACATGCAGCATGCATCCAGAGTGATTGGGTAAGTTTCCCAAAGCCCAAAAATGGAACAAGATGCGAAGAAAATTATCTAAGGGCTAAATCAGTTATATTGAAGAATTACCTATAGCAAGCCAAAAATACATGCATTACCTGCTTCTGATAGCGCCTATATTTCTCCTGGTACACAAGCAAACAGAGCTTATGGGTTATTCAAAGCAGTGATGAACTGCGTTAACAGAGAAGCATATCTGGCAGAAGTAGGCCATGAAATAGTAGAGTTAGAGGAATGTTTGAAGTTCGACAGATGTGGAAATTCGGTGACAGGACCTGGAGGCTTTAAACTGCTGTGGTTTAGAAAGATTCATGTGAATGTGATTTGGAGTGATGGAGAGGGCATGGATCCTTGTGAGTTCGAGTAACATGGGTAGGAGTACTGCATCGAGTAGTAGCTGGAAGAGAGTGTTTGGAGTGATGCTGAGCTGTGCCCTAAGATTGCATTTTGCTGGCTTTGATTAATATGTAACAGCAAGAGTATCCATCACAGAACGGCTGAGGTTGGAAGGGACCTCTGGAGGCCACCTTGTCCAAGCTCCCTGCTCAAGAAGGGTCACCTAGAGCCAGTCACCCAGCAGACTGTCTCCAGGCAGCTGTTGAAAACCTCTAAGGTGGGAGACTCCACAACCGCCCTGAGCCACCTGTGCCAGTCCTCAGTCACCGTCACAGGGACAAAGAGTTCCCTGATGTTCAGAGGGAACCTCCCGTGTTTCAGTCTGTGCCCATTGCCTCTTGCCCTGCCACTGGGCACCTCCGAACAGAGCCTGGCACCGTCTCTTCGCACCCTCCCTCCGGGTGTCAACACGCACTGGTGAGATCCCCCGAGCCTCCTCTTCTCCAGTCCCGGCTCTCTCAGCCCTTCCCTTTGCTGGGTCATTATGTAGTTAGAGAAAACTTGACTCTTCTTGTGGCTCCATTCAGATCCATTTTAGCTGAAGGTGAAATATCAGTAAGGGCAAAATACAGGCAAAATACAATAACCTCAATATAGCTCTCTGGCAGGAATCGTTAAGTCACGGTAAACATGGCATGCACTTTCTCCCCCAGTAGGATTTTGCATAAAGCTGTGAAAATAATATTTGGGTTTTTTTGCAATGAGTCTGAATGCTTGCCTAGGAAGGCAGCTGAATTCAAGAACAGGAAAGGAGGAAAGTGCTTAAAGCACTTTTTGCCATGTCCTTAGTGTGAAGTAACTCCTATGTACATTAGTCTTTCTCAGAGTATCTGATTGTGGTGCTACCTCAGAACAAATACAGTACATCTTTATAAGGCGTGAAGTCTACCTCTTTTAATCCAATTTTTAAGCTTGCTCTTGTTTGCTTAAGAGACTTATTGTGTGAATAAGTGTTTAGAAGTCTAAAATGTTTATTACAGACACCATAGAAATACCATACAGAACAGCCAACTATAAAATCAGCTGTCATATGCATTTGTAATGTAGTAGTAATTATTTGCTTCCTTTTCTAGAAACTGGAATTTAAAATGTTTGTCCTATTATGAATTCTGCAGTTCAGTTCAGAAAGCTTTGTTGTTAACTGTTTCTCACAAATCTAAACTGAAATTAATGAGGATGTCCGCTTCTTGCAAAGTGCCTATGGTTTTGTTCATTAGTTTGATTAACAGACTTTGAGCTTGATTCTGCTTCCACGCATAGTTATCCGGTGCCTTTTTGGCAAATGTCCTGATTACAGTACAGTATTTCAATAGATAGTAGATGCCTGGAGGTAAGATGTTGAATTAAGTTCTTATTTTGATTAGTTTCAACAATAAAACACAGCATTTCAGTGTTATTCCTGTTTTTTCTCTAATGTTTATGTAGTTAAGCTTAGATTTTATGGAAGCTCCTGATTTTCCTATGTTGGGGCACAACCCCCACATTTTTTCTTTGGAATATTGAAAAACCACAGAATATCAGATTGCTTTTTTTTTTTTCCATAGAAATGTATTTTGGGTCAGATGTTAAAAGTTATCTGAGCACAAAATATAGATGGTCAATTAACTCCTGCTTAACCTTAATGAATCTGTTCTGGACTATTTTGCCTTGTCCTGTCATACACCTGTGGAAACTTCTTGCATCCACAATGTTCTTTGGTAGGACATTGAACAGTGTTCTCCACATTCCTTAAAGTGCCAGCTCCTTTTCCTTATTGAACCTTTTACTAGCTTCATTTGATGGCCTCTAGTTTCTCTTTTGGGAGGCGTTAGGAAAATGTGATATACATCCGTAGTCTCTGTGGCACTAATGATCTCGTAGACCTCTATCTTTCTTTTCCGCATATTTGTTATCATTAGTATCATTAACCATAGAAAATACAAGAGCAATCTTCATTGCAGGATCTAAGGTACTTCTTGAATTATGGCTGCTTTTCCTCCTTCTCTTTGAACTCTATTTTGAGCTTTTTTGCGTCCTTTGGCACTTGCAGTTTATGTGATAGTATTTCCTAGGTTGGAGAGGTTGGTGTAGGAGATAAGTACGGTATTAAATCTAGCTTACATTGCTCAACAAACTGAACCTGTGATAAATTGTAAGTCAGGTACTAGACAGTGAAATGAAAGCGTATGCCTAAGTAGTACTCTTAAAGATAGAAAATTAATTACCTTCTGTTGAAGTGGTAGAGGTAACTATTTTGGATTAAAAAGTTCTTAGTGATGACCCATTGTACACATAGTGATATGGTCATGATTCTGAACAGCTTGTTTTTAGGAACATAGCTAATAACAAAGCCCTTCGGAATGACTGTAAACTGTGAGATGTACTCTTGGGATGGTTTTAACTGGGAGTGATTCAGACTTCAAAAAAGGTATCTTTGCAGATACTGATAGCTTCCTTGGAATCTGAATGTTTGATTAGCAAAATACCATTTCTGTTGTTGAATCTTATATTAATCATTTGTAATTATAAAGAATGAGCAGAAAAAATTAAAAGATAAATTGTCAGAATAAGCAAATAAAAATGTATTTTATGGTACAGCAAATTTGATTTCAGTATTTATGTACATATACATGTGAAAACTTTAGTAATATAAATGTATTTTTTCTGAACAGATATTTAATTAATGTGTTTTATAAATTGCCAACTTTCATTCTTGCTTTAGCAGACATTTTCAAAATCTTTTACAAACCTTTTTAAGGCAAATTATGGAGTAGTCCCGAAGGATAGTTAGCTTACATTTTTTCCCCGCATTTTTCAAAAACTTGGGAAAATGGAAAAAGATGTTACAATTTTGGAATACTCGTGTTCAATCAAACACGTTCAGATAGACTGTGCTCCTGTTCTGCTCAGTAGATGCAATAAACTCTACTTTTTATCAGTTGAAGTAAAGCTATTTCTATGTGAGGACTAAACTGGGTATTTTTATTAACAAAGTATTTCAGTATTTGTCTTTGAGATTCCACAAAAAACCAGTAGTAATAGTGAAAGAAAGGGTTGAATGTATTGCAGCATACTTTAGTTAGAGAATATAGTTAACATAAGTTTTAGTTCAGATAGATGGATTCTTAAAAGTTATAAACTTTTGATTGATTCAGGTTGGTGCAGAAGTTAATTTTCTTGCAGTGGATGAGGGGAGAACTGAATTGTACTAAATAAAACTTCAAGATTAAAATAAGTCCATGTTTTTTCAACTCAGTTGTTGAGATCTACAGCACTCCGGAAAGCAATATTTGGAAATACACTACTTCCTTTGCTTGTTATGTATGTCAAATTTTCTGTAAACGCTAACAGTTGGAAGACAGTGACTCGTAGTTTGACACATTTTTTCATTCACGTTGAGCAGTGGATTATGTGAAGCAGAGTTATTTTTGAGTTTACTTAATAAGGAAGGATCTATTTCACCTTTCAAAAAGGGTTGAGCAATAAGCGATTTGGTCAGAAATAATTAAAAAAAACATGTTAGTGGCATACCTGCTAGGTAATAACTGCGTATGTCACTGAATAGTCTTCAAAATCTTGCACAGTAGAACAATTTACGAAAGTTTGTAGTGATAACTTCTCAATATATAGCTTCTGTGCATCATCAAAACATTGTACTACCCTAATAGTACATCACAGCTCTCGCATATTTTATATATATAAGTTTTTTGGAGGGATGGGAGGGAATCTCTTGCTGCTCATGTTCTCAAGTGTCTTAGATTTATTTTTCCTTTTTTTGATCTGTGTTTATAATACCTGTCTGTGAAATGTGTCAATTAAAAGGGTGTGCAGTGGTGTCTTCTGAAGGAGGAGGAAGTCATTCCCCGTATCAGAGCTATGGAAGGGCGTAGAGGACGACCACCAAATCCAGAGAGGCAGCACTCTAGAGAGGAGTCAAGAATGAGACGACGCAAAGGCCGACCTCCGAATGTTGGTAGCACTGAATTTCTAGACAGCACCGACGCAAAGCTTTTAAGAAAGCTCCAGGCTCAAGGTAAGAAGTATGTTACTGTTTTCACAAACAGAGGGTATCAGTATATAGAGAGTTAATGTTTTTTTCTGAAGAGGAGTAATGTGTTTCACTAGGATATTAGTGTACAACATTTTATTTTGGAAATTTGTCACATGCTTTTATTGAAGCCTTTTTCTTTTTCAAGATCAGTAAATGTATATATGATTCAAAGGAAGAAGTGTGTGTGTAAATGTGTGTCTAAGAGCTTACTCTATAGTTACTTTATTTAGATTTATAAAATTTAAAAAAGCAGACATCCAATAATCTGGTTACCACTGATGTATTTTTTAAGTTGGCAAAAATTAACAGATCTTTATTTTCCCCTGTATCAGCTCAAACAACAGTGGACCTAGGAATTCAAATTGAGAACCACTGAAGTTAGCATTTCTGTGAAGCTTTTGGCTGTTCCAGGGAAAATACTTTTCTTGTGAAATCCCTGATAGTGACAAGATTTAAATGCCCTTAAGGTTGAATAGGATTCTATAATAAGTGGTACCAATGTTGACAGTAGAACAATGTTGACAGTAGAACTTTCATGATATCAAGTACTGCTGTATATCAAAAGCATGAGGGCCTGGTTTTAGATAAACGTCAGGTACATGACTTTTGAATTTCAGTTCTTTAGTCCATAACTGCATCATATTTTCTGAATGCATCTAATGCAATATGAAAAATTCTGACAGTCCAGGAGTCAGGATGTTTGTTTTAACTTAAGACTTAAGTATTCTTTCATGTGCTGATTGTGGATGTGTTTGGGTAGCTACCTTGTGTTTTGCCTAATGTCCTTGCTAACAGTACATGTGCCTTTAATATCTGCCTTGGTGCAATTCTTTGCATCTTTTTTCCCTTATTGCCTGCAAAGAGTACTGTTCTGTATAGATATATTTAAGGTATGCAATGGTAATTCTTTGGACATGTGGACAGAGAGAAGGCAGTTTAGAAATACCTTAGTATGTGGTATGTCTTGTAGTGTTGCACAGCTATTTTACCTGTGTGTTAAGATCACCACCACCTTTTGTTCAGCCTGAGAATTAGGAAACTGGAAGTGTCAAGTGCTGAAGCAGTCCCTATATTGGTCACTGTAAGGGGTGGGGGGGAAGCATTTAGGAGCTCTCTCCCAGGTCTGTTTTCCCACCACACACTGTAGCATTTAATAAAATGAACAAAGACATATGGTCTATATATACAAGAAGATTCAGAATATATAATATTTGATGTTACGTATGTTCATATCTACCTTGCTGCTTTTTTCCCCTCATGGGAACATAAGAAATGTTTCAGTGGCTCAGTCCAGGGGTTCATCTAGTGCAGAGCTCTGTCTCCAGTAGTGGCTACAGGAGATGCTGCTTAGAGAAAGCATGTGAACTTGATCACTTCTTGGTCCATTTATTTCCTCATACATGCACCATGGCATCCTGAGGTGTTTTACAAGTGACGTTGTAGAGCACATTTTTTTCTTGCTCCATTTGTTTTCCGTTTATGGAACTGTTGCCCATGAATTAGCCTGTTCTTTGTTTTTTAACCTCCTAACAATATTTGCTCTACCAGCCTCCTGAGGCAACAAGTTCCAGAAGTCTGCTAACTACTGTGTCATTTTCATTTTTAAAAAATGATCTTCTGTTACTGTCAGTGGGTGTTCCCTAGTTCCATTATTTGCGGGGTTTGGAGAATAACAGTTCTCCAATTTATGCTATCCACCACCTTGATGATTTTGCAGACCTTGATCCTCTCTGTCCGTAGTCTTCTCCTCTCCAAACGGAAAAGCCCAAGTATTTTTAGTCTTTTCTCAGAAAGTAGTTGTTCCATCCCTTTAATCCTCTTATGTGTCCTCTAATTTCAGTATTTCTTTTCTAGGTGTAGTACCTTACGTTTATCTATGATGAAGTTCCTCTGCTACCTTTGCCCACTGTTTTGCAGGGCTCTTCCAGAGCTCCTTGCTGTTAGCACAGCCTTGGATTTTCCAGAATGCTTAATATCATCTTCACATTTTGGGATTTAACTTTGCAGTCCCCCTTACAGGTTTCATTGATGAAGAAAGATATTAAATAAAGCTGTTTCTAATATTGATTTGTGAAGAAACCCTCTACTAATTTTTCTTCATCACAGAAGGTGACTGCTGATCTCTGCCCTTCGCCTGCTATCATTTAAAGAGCTGTCAGTCTGTGAAGCTTTCCTTCAGTGACATAACAGCATAGTTGTATTAATAATGTTTGACTTAAAACCTAGTCAAATACTTTCTGAAATTCTGAATACGTTATGTTCATTAGATTCTCTTTATCTCCCTGTTACTGACACTCTCATTGAAACCCAAAATTAGGCAGAATTTCTCTTTGTAGAATCCATGCCGACTGTCTGAACTGGTGATGTTTATTATAATGTACTTAGTAAGTATAGAGAAGACATAATATGTACAATAAGACTCTACCACCTCAACAGGAAAGGAAAATCACACTAACTGATCTGCAGTTTCCAAGACTTCTGCTAGAGCCTTTTTTTTTTCTTTTTTGTTGACGAGACTCGCCAATCCTGTGACACAGTGGCCGTTGTTAATAATACAGTAAACACCCTGTCGTGGGAGAGTAAAAATAAAAAAACTTGTGGGTTGAGATAAGAACAGTTTAATAATTGAAATGAAGTAATAATAATAATAATGATGATGATGATGATAAAAGAATATACAAAGCAAGTGATGCACAATGCAATTGCTCACCACCTACCGACCGATACCCAGCCAGTCCCTGAGCAGCAGCCACCACCCCCCTGGTCAACTCCCCCCGTTGATATCCTGAGCATGACGTCATATGGTACGGAATACCCCTTCGGCCAGTTGGGGTCAGCTGTCCTGGCTGTGCTCCCTCCCAGCTTCTTGTGCACCTCCCCACTGGCAGAGCATGGGAAGCTGAGAAGTCCTTGACTAGGGTAAGCGCTGCTTAACACCAACTAAAACATCAGTGTGTTAACAACATTATTCTCATACTAAATCCAAAACACAGCACTATACCAGCTACCAGGAAGAAAATTAACTCTATCCCAGCTGAAATCAGGACACACCCAGACCAATGTCTCTATGGTTTTATGTTAGTGTTCCTTCAGATTTCTCCACTCACTCTGTCCCGTCCTGGTGACTGTTAACATCAGACTTTCCTTCTTGATTTAATACTTCTTTTATATTTACTTCAAATTCATCTAGCTCTTCTGACCTGTCTGCTGTAGCTGGTGCACTGAGTAGGGGAATCTACCCAACATCTTCAGCAGTAGAGACTGGCGTAAAGAATTCAGTAACCTTTTTTTCTAACGCTCTTTTTCCCTATCCTGTTCGTCATTAGGTCCCACTGATTGCATTTCTGGCTTCCTGTTGTGATGTATGTAAAGATTGTTTCCTGTTTGCTCAGTCATCCTTTGCAATGTGCTCTTCAAATTCTTTTTTAGCCTTTCTAACTCATTCTTTTAAGTTTGGCGTGTCATAGGCTTTCCTGTTCTTATTTGAACAAGCTTTTTATTTTTTACATGCTCCCCATTTTCCTATGATGGCCTCCTTTTCTGAAGAGCCACATGTGGACTACCTTTTTCCTTTTTTAAATGTGGCTCAATATTTACCTGGACAAGTATACATTTTTTTGAACTGCTTCTAGGTTGCTCACTTGAAGTATGCATGCTTGAAGACTGCTTTTGTATGGCTTCCACCAAATGGACTACATAGATGTCTCTTCATTCGTTGTTTTTATGCTATGTGACTTGATGCTGCACTTTGCATAGTGCTTGTCTTCTGCCTGTACATCTCATTCTGATGTTCCTGTAACGTTGGTACCTGGCAACACCATGTATTATTAATTATCCTTCTACTGTGTCCTTGAGATGTCCATTACATCTAGATTGTCATTTGATATCAAGAATCCTAGTTTCCCTAATTTCTTTCTAGATTTCTTGGCTTGATTTAGAAGCCCTTAAATTTTGCTCAATACAGTATATACTAGTTGAATGGAAATACAGGTGGTCTGATCTGTCATCCTTGTTTTTTGCAGTATAGATGTTGTTTCCCATCTGTCCTTTTCAAACACATGCTGAACGTTAACTACATCCTCCTCGTGGATTGTGTCAATTCAGACTAAGCGGTCCTCTGCATCTGTTGGCCTTTCCATATAGTTCATAGTTGTAAGTTCTCCTCTGTAACGTAAAATCTAATTTCCAGCTACTGGTTCTATTTCGTTTAAGGTGTACTTTCTCCTGTATGGTTTCCCCTTGGCCCTGAAGGTTTCCCTGTTGTTGTGTACCTATTTACACTACCCTTGCTATCTGCAACATCATCTTATCTCTACATGGATTTTCCATATGTCTGCCTGCATCTTGGTCATTGCACAAGAAGCTGACAATATTTTGGAGAATGCTATCAAAGAGGTCTTGGACCTCAGTCCTTTGAATAGCAAGCTGAATTCAACCTCCAGAAAATCCTTCCTACAGCTGTCTTACATCAGTGTGTCCATGCACAATTCATCCACATTTCATAAATATTCTCACTTAAAGTAGTAGAATGCTTCAGGAAGTTACTAATTAGCAGAAGCGTGGCTGGCTGTACGTAGCCACAGTAAAGAGAAGTGTGACCCAGATGAGTGTGCTCTTACTGCATTATTAAAAAAGGATTAGATAAGTCACATGAGGTGACTTATAAGGAAAACAGTAGTTCCATGCTTTCTCAATAAAATGTTGATTTAATACTCCAAGACAAATGTTTTCTACATTAAAAAGAAAGAAGAAATTAGTTTTTATATGGAGCAGCATTATTGGCCTGATGCTATCACTTAATAGATTTTTTTTCCTCCAAAAATAGTATTTTCTTTTATGTAGTAAGTATCCGTGTTCATTTGTGGTGTTGGTGTAGTTACTGATACATGAGATACCACTAAGGGTAGTTGATAGTGAAACGTTGTCAAAATAGATGTGTGCAAAACAAATCCACTGTTTTCTCTATCTTTACCTCATGCAGATGTCTGGAACATGAGCTGTATCTTTGTTGTTGGACACCACTGTTTTTATGAACTTAATATTTTCTTTTTGTAACAGAAATCGCTAGGCAAGCAGCACAAATAAAGCTACTGAGAAAACTCCAGAAGCAAGAACAGGCTCGAGCGGCCAAAGAAGCGAAAAAACAGCAAGGTAAGTGTTACTTGTGAAAGTTTGTGTATGCTAGTAGATTAATTTGAAAAGTATTAATGAAAAGTTACGTGTCTCTTGACATGTTCTGCCGATACTAATTTTTTGTTTGCTTTTGTTTGCTAGCTATTATGGCAGCTGAAGAAAAACGGAAGCAAAAGGAGCAGATAAAGATAATGAAGCAGCAGGTGAACTTTATGTGATTGCTAAATAAGCTGTTTAGATTATGTTTTGAATTATTGAATTAGGTGCATTTTAATTATTTAGTAGATTAAGTATGCTGATTACAAAGTGAATTTTTTAAATCTAGTTTTAAAAGAGCACACAGTGTGTATTATTTAAAATTCTAAACTCTTTAGTTGTTCATGTTGTCAGGACATCCCATTTTTGTCTGTGTTGATTTAAGCCACCCAACATATGTAGTTGCTTGCCAACATGAGAAAGAAATGAAAGTGCTCTGTATAGTAGACAGTGGGCTAGAAGTTGTCACTCTACCATCTCTGAGTTGAACTAGGAAGGGCTGAGAGAGCCGGGACTGGAGAAGAGGAGGCTCGGGGGATCTCACCAGTGCGTGTTGACACCCGGAGGGAGGGTGCGAAGAGACGGTGCCAGGCTCTGTTCGGAGGTGCCCAGTGGCAGGGCAAGAGGCAATGGGCACAGACTGAAACACGGGAGGTTCCCTCTGAACATCAGGGAACTCTTTGTCCCTGTGACGGTGACTGAGGACTGGCACAGGTGGCTCAGGGCGGTTGTGGAGTCTCCCACCTTAGAGGTTTTCAACAGCTGCCTGGAGACGCTCTGCTGGGTGACTGGCTCTAGGTGACCCTTCTTGAGCAGGGAGCTTGGACAAGGTGGCCTCCAGAGGTCCCTTCCAACCTCAGCTGTTCTGAACTTTGTAGATAGCGACAGCTTCAAAGTTTCCACTTCTGAAGGCAACCCATGCTTTTTAGAAAAAGGCAAATAATGCAGACTTTTGTTTTTTTAAAGACATTGGACATGTATCCATTCACATCACCCTATGATTATAAAGTGGTCTTTACTTTCTTAGGTGTGCAGGGAGCAAGAATTGCTTAATTGGTGAATACATCAAATCCAGACCTTGTTTATCATCACCATATTCCTTCTTGATGTATAAACTGATAAAATTTTCATGATTCCAATGTGTAGAATACTACTTTTCTTCTGAGATATTTCTTTACTCTGATCCGTACTGAAAAGTTTGTTCTGTATTAACTCTAGCCTTTGTGGAATTGAGAGAGTATAGTACATAGTCTCAACTTATGTACAGTTTTGTTTGTAAAGTATAATGGGGGATAATAGAGACTTAAGGTCCATGCTGTGAGCTTTGCATGTTGAAAATAAAAGTTCAACACTGTATAAACAAGGCCCCCGAATTAATTTGCTGGATAAGGTAGTCTTATGCTGGACTTCTCAACAGTTTAAGGAACTGGTAAGATTTGCCTGAAGTTTGGAAGACCTCATGTGGTCTTCTTGTATTGGAGCTCTATTCTTCAGGAAATGTCGTTCTCTTCTGTGATTGCTCCTTTTCTGTTAAGTATTTTAGATTATGTTTTCTTAGGGGCTTGGTTTTGGTTTTAGTTATTTTTTCAATAAGGTATATACATCACTGTGTTCTCTAGAAAGCAAAATTTTAGACTAGTCCATGTTCTAGAGTCTCGACCAGCTCACAAGAAAACAATGTCCATACAGATGGGCTTTACCCTCATTGTTGGGAAAAGATCTGCTGTTGCAGAGAAGAGCATTGAGCTCCATTTCAGGCTTCTGATTTAGGCCTCCCAGCTTGCAGGGCTTTTCCATGGTCTGGATTTTGCTGAATGTATTGCAGCTTTTCTCGTCATCATGGTCCCTTCGTAGTCACTGTGGCTTAAGTCACAGTGAGATAATAAAACCTCAAATAATGTGCTAAGAAATTTTTAATATGAGCTTAGGTTATTACTATTTAACAGACAAAACCCATGCAGCACAGGAAATGTGAACTCATCCCAAAGCTTGCAATGTTTGCATTTCTAAATCAATGTAATAAGACTTTATTCAGATTTTAGGAACTAATTCCTGAAAAAGAATAAATTACAATATGGTTACACAGCATCCATCTGTGGAGTGCTTAGCTTGATCATTTTCTTCTTACCACGATGAAACATGCTGAAATGCCTGTGGCTGCTGTTTGATTACTTTTTTGTCTATTTCACTCTTCAGCATGTATAAAACTCAGTCCCCTAAACTACATATTAAGGCATCCAAACTCATCATCAATTACCTGAATGCTTTAAAATTCTGGAGAACCTGAAGTGTACTTAGCTGTGAATATGTTATCCAGATTGCATGTGGGCGACTATTACTGTGTGACAGCGTATGCGCTTTGGGTTTCATGGTACTCAGGTTCTCCATGTTGCCCATGGTACTGTAATGAACTGAAAGGCTGCTAGAACCAAGGCAGAAAATAGTGGTTTCATAGAAAGAACCCCGTATTTCTTATTCAGGGACATCACATCAACACGTTTTTCATGTCATAGCTTCCATTTCCATTCATTCCTAAATAGCTCCACCATTGCCAGCTAGAATTTGAATACTGCTTGCTTACATTGTTACTAATCTGGTCCTCTTAAAGCTCTTAAAAAAAATAGGCACAAAACTTAAACATAAGCACCTATGCCTAAATAAGTGTTGGTTCCTTCAGGGATATACCAGACATCTTCTAATGCTAGTAAAAATTCTAAACATACATTTTTATATGGGAACAATTGACTACAATGGGTGTGAGACTCGATAACAAAAAGTATGTATGTATACACTTGGTCATTTTTTAAAATACAACAGTAAATTTGTTTTCTCTGTGTTGTTTTTTTTAAAAAGAAATAACTTTCTTCCCCTTGTAGGAAAAAATTAAGCGAATCCAGCAGATCAGAATGGAGAAAGAACTTCGAGCTCAGCAAATATTAGAGGTAAAAATAATGGCTCAAATATAATTTTTGTATTGCCATGTTAAAGAATGTTGTATTTTAGTAGTCATTTTAACACATGCAGTTAGGAATGTAACTAAATATAACAGCTGTAACAACCTGGACTTGCAAAAGCCAGTTCAAAAACTTGTCTTAAACTATTTTTCTTAAAAAAAGGTATATTAATTGCGACCCAAATCTCGCAAATGTTCACTTGACTTCCCGACTTTCTACACAAGTAGTCTTGTATTTGCTAAAGTTAACATCGTAACTATTCCTTTGTTAGAAGACAAGTTTGCAATAATAGGATGTTACAGCAGTATCATGCTCTGCTTTGTATGAAGTGCGGTGGATTTAAAATACTAAGTTCAAACATACGCTAGAATATACTGGTATACTATACTGGTTTGCTAGTATACTAGCAAAGATAGATGGCTAGTTTTCAAGTCTCCATTCATGGAAAAATTAATGGTAATCTATTTGCCGTTTATATTTTATTGTTTCTGTGTATACTTACTTTCTTAGTTGTAATAGCTAGGTGAAGTAATTTTGAGTGGGACTTGAAATTCTGGCTTAATTTTTAAAAAGGAAATGAATTGTGAATTGATTGATTATGAAAGCTGCATTGGGAAAGAAATCTGTTGCAATGTACACAATATGTGATGATGTTTTGAACTTTTAAAGGCACGTAACTTTATTTCTAGTCAGATTATTTTCAAGTTGTGATGGTGCTGTTGTGTGACCTGTTTTGCATGCACAGGCAAAAAAGAAAAAGAAGGAAGAAGCAGCAAATGCCAAATTATTGGAGGCCGAAAAACGAATAAAGGTTAGTTTAGAGGAGCTCCAAAAACAAGAACTGTGTTATTGTGCATAATATATGTTGATATATAAAAGCAGTAAATTTGGAAGAATATTTATTGATAATGAAACTGTAAATAGAGATGGCAAATGAATAACGTGTACATATGTTTAAATAAATACATGAAGCATACACAAAGAGAAGTTGTGTATGTGTGACATACACACGCACTCTTATACTTACAACACGCATCAATATATAGAGAGACAGTAATTTCTTGTGTGCCATTACCATGAGTTTTGCTTATGTGATGCTTGGTTTGCATAAATTAAAATGCTTGTGCATTAACATTATTCACAGTATTCTTTTAAGCACATTGTATCAAAAAACTTTGTTGCTTCTCAACAAGCATAGTCTTTTCTAGGCTGTATCTATACAAGACTACAGAACTCTCTTACAAACATTGGAAAATACAGTTTACATATGTATTTCTATTACTGCTTTGGCATTCTTGGTGTATTTTAACATGGAACTCCCAACTCAATAGACTAGCTGTCATGTATATTATGTATATTTCTCTGTGGTCAGTTATTAAGGGGTGGAGAAGTAAGAATTTAATTCAGATGTGTTGTTTTAGTGTGGCAAAAAAGTGCAACTAGTAAGTAAATTTTGATAGATATTTTAAATACATTTTTTTTCTTTTGTTTAAGGAAAAAGAGATGCGAAGGCAGCAAGCTGTTCTTCTCAAACACCAGGTTGGTATACATTCAGTTGACCAAACAGACAGAATGCCAGTTGTGAACTACTACTTAAGTTATATGGGGGGATGGGGGTGTGGCAGAAATCTTCAGAGTATGCCTTTTTTTAAATTTCTGGGTTTGATTCCTGCACAAATTTTCTTTCATCTTATGATTTGTTGCTTTGCTTTGGTATTGGGGTCTTTTGGGGGATTATAAAGTGGTTTTATGACTTTGTGATTTCTGTTTCATAATGTTGTGCCAACTCTTTCTACCAGGAGTTGGAGAGGCATAGACTAGATATGGTATGGGTATGTTTATTTTTGTACATCTAACACCGCATTGTGATTTGGTTGTGATATGGTTGTCATAGCAATGCATAAAATGTAGCACTGGCTGCTGTCATATTACATACTGCTGCATGGCTTTACAGCACAGTGCATTGCATACATCTGCTTGTCTTGTCTGTTAAGAAAAAAAAAAAAGACATGTCTTGAACATGTGTATAAATTGAACATGGCAATAAATAAATGAGGTTTTTAACCAGAAATCTATGTTGCTGATGTCCCAGTAGAAATTGGACTACTGTATAAAATCAGGGAATAATTAATGGAAATTAATAGCTAGGCCCTTGGATAATTTTTGCAAGCCTTGTCCCATTCCCACTAGGAATGAATCCAGACATTTTACAATTTGAATTAACGTATTTTAGAAATTAGGATGATGTCTTTCCTAAGTTTGTAAGGTACTGAGGAAATTAGCTTTCAGTCAGTGGTAAATACATAATATTACAAGTATACAATGAAACATTAGCATGTAATCCTAGCCTCACTGAATTAGATGATAAAATCCCCATAGCCTCTCCTGGGGCCAAGATTTACTGTACAGCTTTTAAGGCAAAAACCCCATACTTAATGCTCCAGAATACAGCTCCTTAATGCGTTTGAAGTTAGTGACATAATTTATTGAGGGACAGGCATCAGTAAATGCAAGTGTCATTGCATATGTATATGCGCCACCACTAGCTTGATTAAAACTGATCTAGAGCTGAAAAAATTAATCATATTAATTTGTTGCTTGGTTACAAAAATGTTACTATTTGCAATGTTTGAAAATGACCAGTTTAACATTTCTGCTGAATTGGCTATTGAAGAAGTAAATTGCAAGTTCCGTAATAGCAGATGTAAGGTAACTGACCTGTTCCAGCCAACCATTATGCTTTTTGTTCTGCCAGCTTATGAAGGAGCATCACAACTGACCATAAGTAAATCTGTATGCTTCTTTTTTACACTGTCTCCATGTTCATTGCTTTACCTTTTTGCTTTTGATTGTTCTTGTATTTGCTTTCTAAACCTGAACTAAAACATGCACAGACTTGGCCATTCTTGTCCTATATTTAGTATTTACTGTGACTTGTCTATTAATGCTAAGTTTGTTACTCAGCTTTTTTACTGATTTGAAAATGTAGATTAGTTTTGTTCTAATCTTACCTGCTTCAATAGGAACGAGAAAGGAGAAGACAACATATGATGCTTATGAAAGCCATGGAAGCACGTAAAAAAGCAGAAGTGAGTATTAACCTCTGAAAGTTGGACGTTTTCATGGTTTCATTCTGCACTGATCTGTAGAAGAGCAGTGTCTTTGATGTACCTATATGTATAATTTCATTTGTATACATGGCAGTGGCAGGACAAGAAGCAACAGGCACAAACAAATACAGGAAATTCTGTTTAAACTTAAGAAAAACTTTTTTACTTGGAGGGGGATGGTTGAGCACTGGCACAGATTGCCCAGGTAGGTTGTGGACTTGCAACCTGCTGTGGCAGATACTGCTTGGGGATGATGGTGGGGACAGGATACACATGGGGATGGGGACTGGATGATCTAAGGAGGTCCCTTCCAGCCTCAGTGATTCTGAGCAAGAAACCAATAACTGCATGGTCACTTCAGAGTCCTTAGTATTTCCTGGAAAGAAAGTTTTATTTTCTCTTCTGCAGGTTGTTCATGTGTAGAGAAGAGTAAGGACTTGTCAGACTTGCTGAACAGGTTTTCCTTAATACTTATCCGAGGTAGAAATACACATCTTATTCCAGTCCAGGCTTTTTAGAACTTGTGGGTTTTGTAGATGATTCTAGATTTGGACCACGACGAAAGCAGGCAAATAGGATTGTTATGCCTTAATAATTTTATTTTTTCTCCTTCAGTAGAAAGTACTGCTGCGCTACAGAAAATAAGGGCTTCATTTCTCATTTGGTTTTACTAAAAGTATGTCAGAAATTCTGAACCAAGAGATAGAGAAGCCTAAAGTTCTAAATGTGTATGTGTCGTTTTGTGTACAATCATTTTACTTTGTCCATCTCTGAATCTATTTAACTTGTGTTCTTTTTTGAACATAGTGGCATTCAGCTGATAACAAAAACTTGGTTGATTTCACTTTCCAAAATTTCAGGCTTCTTTTGATGCTGATCATCTAAACATATAGATTTTTTTTTTTTGTTCTGTTTTGTTTCTGAAGATAAGACTGTTTTCAAAATAGCTGCCCTTTGCTTATGATGAGTGCTTCTTATTCTGGTGGCTGCTTTCATTTATATAAATCTAGTATATCACAAAAAGACCTAATAACACTTGCTTATTTTGAGGAGTAATGCTAAAGATTAAATACACATTCTGTGCTATTAAATTAGGTATTTGTTGGGCAACTGAATTAAACTATTCCTTTTAAAGTACTGCAAAATGGAAATGTTTTTCTAGATGCTTTACCTAGAGGGGAGGAAAAAATATTCAAGAAACACTGTTAGTCCGTATCAGCACAACCTAATCCAAAATCCATCAAAATATTTTCATTGAGTCAACTAATCAGGCCTTTTAACTAGTTAAATTTTTATTCTTAGCCACACTATCGCATGAAAGACTCTGAAGTTTCCCTGCTCTTAAGTGAATGTAACAGTGTGTTTGTAATAGAACTTGTTCTTATAACCAGTTGAGAGGTCTCAATTTCATTAGAAGGTTGCAGAAGGAAATGAGGGAAAAGTCTTTAGTTTTGCCTTGAAAAGCAGTTGTAACCACATTGCTTATGTTCATGACTGAGGTAGCTTGAGAAAAAGCCTCTCGTACAGGAATACCACATCCTGCTTATTCAGGTTGCACTGCAGTAAATGAAATGTTACTAGCTAGAACGACTCAGATGCTTTTAGCTTCATTGATTTGAAATAATACAGTAGTTTATGTTGCATTATAGATGCTTAAAAAAAAATTATCTAAAAAATACATGATGGAATAGCATTTATGATAAAACCAGAGCTGTACAGTAGGATTGATGAAACTTTTATTAGACCATGATAAACTAATTTACATCTTAATTAATCCTGAGGCTGTCTTCAGTTTTAACCCTGATATTAATTTAAGGGGGACTATCAATGCTAAAACATAATCGCTAACTTTTTTTAATTTTACTTTTCATATATCCTGAGACTTTTTTTATCTCTGTATCCTGAGAGTTTTATGAATAAAGTACAGATAGCTAAGAGATTGAAGTAAAATAACCATCTTTATAGCATCTAGTTGTCAAAAAAATTGTTAAAACTTTTCTTTTAGATATGTTAATAAATTTAAATGAAAGTGACAGACCAAAACAAAGAAAAATGAAATAATACTTCAGTGCTAGGAAGAATTTCAGGGTTAACTCTTAAGATGACGAGGAAAGGTGCCCTCCTAGATTTCTTGTTTGTAAACAGAGAGGGACTTGTGGGCAAAGTGGTGATGGGTGGCTGTCTTGGTCACAGTGACCACGAAATGGTTGAGTTTGAAATTGTTGGTGATAGGAGAAAAACTGCCAGCAAAACTTCGACCCTGGATACGGGGAGAGCAGACTTGGGGCTGCTGAAGGAGCTAGCTATTAAGGTCCCCTGGGAATCTGCTTTTGAAGGTATTGGGGTCCATGAATGCTGGTCACTTCGTAAGAGCCATCTCTTAAGAGCGCAGGAGCAGGCAATTCCAAAGTGTGGGAGGCAGGCGCAGCAGAAGGCCGGCGTGGCTGAGCAGGGATCCTCTTTTAGAACTTAGGCAGAAAAGGAAAGTGTGTGGACATTGGAAGCAAAGATGGGCGACGTGGCAGGACTATTGGCATGCTGCTCACCACTGCAGGGAGAAAATTTGTGCGGCCAAAGCTCAATTAGGGTTCAAGCTGGCTAGTACTGTGAAGGACAACAAAAAGGGCTTTTTAAAATATGTTAATAGCAAAAAGAGGATCAGAGATAACATTTGTTCGTTACTTGATGAGGTCAGTCACCTNAGAGGATCAAAGATAACATTTGTTCGTTACTTGATGAGGTCAGTCACCTCACAAATGGGGACATAGAAAAAGCAGAGACATTTAATGCCTTCTTTGCCTTTAACACCGATGACGGGGCCTTGGACCCCCAGAGCCCTGTATTAGAAGACTGTGACTGGGGGGATGATAAGCTCTGAACTTGTTGGAGACTTACTGCTCCAGCTGGATGCGCATAAGGCTGTGGGGCCTTATGGGATTCATCCCAGGGTACTGAAAGAGCTGGCTGCTGTTATTGTAGGACCTCTCCATTATTTTTCAATGGTCTTGGGAATCTGAGAGGTCCCAGTCGACTGGAAGCTGGCAAATGTTGTCCCAATTTTCAAGAAGGGAAAGAAGGAAGACCCTGGTAATTACAGGCCTGTGAGTCTCACTTCAGTGCCTGGTGAAGTTATGAAGAAGATTATTCTGGGAATTATTGAAAAAACACTTGAGAGACAATGCAGTCATTAGTCATAGCCTGCATGGGTTCATGAGGGGAAGGTCCTGCTTAACCAACTTAATTTCCTTTCATGACAAGGTCACCCATCTAGTTGACCAAGGGAAGCCAGCAGATGTGGGTTTTTTTATTATTTTAACACAGCTTTTGATACTGTCTCTCACAGTATCCTTCTGGACAACACGTCCAGCATACAGCTCGACAAGTACATAATAGATTGGGTGAACAATTGGCTGAGTTAGTAGCAATTATCACCGAGATGAGCACTGAGTAGTGCTGATGAGCGCGTAGGGTATCATACCCTAGGCACTTGATCCACTGTTGGAAATCAAGATGCCAGGCTAAATGGGTGTATCGTCTGGTCCGGTGCTGTAATTATATCCTTAGTCTAATAGAAATAAAATAGTAAATGTCAATTGCAGCCAATAAAAGTAATGTCTAAATACATTCATGAAACTTAGCATGGTTAAGGTTTGCATTTTTAATCATAACTGCAAATGAGTATGTTGCCACTTAAATATCCCTATGTACTTCTCTTGTTTTCTTCCGACGTAGAATGTTTCTACTTGTCAAAAACAAGTTGTAGAAAATGCCGGTTGGCTTTGAGACCTTGACGTAGGTTAAGATAAAAGGCAATGAACCATTTAAAAAGAACAAGTCAGGGAGTATTTTCCATTTTAAAATAAAGTTACTGATTTTGTGTGCTGCTTTAGTGTATTGTGATTTTCCATACAAGATGTATGCTGGTAAAGGGAGAAAAACATGAATAAGCAGTGTGCCCCTTATGAAATCATCACAGATATGAAGGCCTGCATTGTCAGTACAAAGGATGCTTGCACAGCTGCAAAGCAGCGTTTGGGCAGATGGGTAGTTCTGTACATGACTGCTTTTTTCTGCCAGTGTAGGATTGCTGATTGTAACATGTGTCCAGCTCCGAACTCTGTCTTGCCTAAAATCCACTAAAGACTGTAGTAGTAGAGGTCGTTATCAACTGCTGTGTGCAGTTACAGTGTGTAGCCACAGTTACCACCAGTGATCTAGTAATATTCAATATAGAATCGAAAGAATAAAAAGTTATGGGGCCTGACAGAACTATATAGCAAAATCACAGTTAATGCTACTCTACAAATGCAACTGAGTCTTGACTTGCATTATAGCCCATACTCTCATTTATGCAAAATTTGGTAGCAGTAAACTGAAGAGACTAGAGTGACCTCTTAAACTGACAGAATAATGGGGAGTGATTCTGAATAATATGAATCAGCTTAGCTTGGTTCTTTAGCCCTTCTGTGTCCACAGGTGAAAAGCGTGTATCGTGTCTTCACCTTTATATTGTATCAGGTTGTTGGGTTGTCACGTGCGCACACACACGCACACGCACAGTTTCTTACTCAATATTTTGCATTTGATATTAGTTACACAAAGGTATGTAACGAATTATGTAAGCATGCCAGCATATCAGCGCTGGGCATGTGACAGCAGAACCCCTGGAGTCAGAGATGGGAAAGGCAGTTGGAGCTCCAAATTCAGAGTCAGTCTTAGCAGGTTAGAGAGATATAGTTAGTATAGTATTCTGTGTGACATCAATGTAGAGGGTGTTGGAAGAGAAAAATAACAGATGCTTGGCTTCTCATTTGTCCTGGTTTTGGCTGGGATAGAGTTAATTTTCTTCCTGGTAGCTGGTATAGTGCTGTGTTTTGGATTTAGTATGAGAATAATGTTGTTAACACACTGATGTTTTAGTTGGTGTTAAGCAGCGCTTACCCTAGTCAAGGACTTCTCAGCTTCCCATGCTCTGCCAGTGGGGAGGTGCACAAGAAGCTGGGAGGGAGCACAGCCAGGACAGCTGACCCCAACTGGCCGAAGGGGTATTCCGTACCATATGACGTCATGCTCAGGATATCAACGGGGGGAGTTGACCAGGGGGGTGGTGGCTGCTGCTCAGGGACTGGCTGGGTATCGGTCGGTAGGTGGTGAGCAATTGCATTGTGCATCACTTGCTTTGTATATTCTTTTATCATTATTATTATTATTTTCCCTTCCTTTTCTTTTCTATTAAACTGTCTTTATCTCAATCCACAAATTTTACTTTTTTTTCTGATTCTCTCCCCCATCCCACTGAGGGGAGAAAGTAAGCGAGTGGCTGTGTGGTGTTTGGCTGTCTACTGGGTTAAACCACAACATGACTTGATTATTCCTGTGTTCTTGTACAGAGTAAGATATTAATGACTGTTCAGTTTTCAGATTGCATGCTAAGTGCATGGTGATTCAAGGCCAGAAGCTATGTGTGTTGAAAAGATCAGTTGTGTTTTATAAGCTATCCGGTTTATGTATTATAGGAGTTTTTAAGCCATGTGTTGTCCAGAGGTCCTCCCAGCTACTGCTTTCTTGAGTGGTCTCTGCTTTAGCAGATGCATATTGATGATACTAGTGTGTAAGCGGGACCATTAAAATCACATGCCTTGCATGTATTGCAGTTCTTTACCATATTTTCACTCAGTCATGTTTCTGAAATGATACTCCAAAGAATCTTTCAGTATAAACATACTCAATACCCATTGCCATGTGGAAAGGAGAGGAAAAAAATGAATCTTAAATTTGCTTACAAATTCGATTATTTTGTTCTATTTCTGTAGTTTCCCCCTTCCCTTTACTTGAATGCAGGTTCCTTAATTGCTGTGGTAATTATTAAGATTACATAAGTAGTGCTTTTCAAATTCTTAGATTGTTCCATTGTAAGTATAATACATGGGTTTTATTTTCTGCCCTTTTAATTCTATTTAAGGAAAAAGAGCGGTTAAAGCAAGAGAAACGTGATGAAAAAAGATTAAATAAAGAACGTAAGCTGGAACAACGACGATTGGAATTAGAAATGGCAAAGGAGCTGAAGAAGCCTAACGAAGATATGTGCTTAGCAGACCAGAAGGTAATCATAATAATGTAAATTTATTTTCTTGCCTCTTGTTTCTGTATTTTGCCATTGTGACAATAACGTTTTTTCTTGCAGCCACTCCCAAAGCATTCAACTTTTGGTCTTGATAATTAGGTAACTATTTGAAATGTATACAAATACAAAGTACTACAAACACTAAAGTAGCATATGTTTAGTTAATTAAAAGCATTTTTTTGGAAGGTGGCCTGCTTCCCAAAAAGCACTTGCATGATTGCTTCAAAAAAAAAAATCAATTACTCTTGAGTTATTTTTACAGCAGGAATATGCATCATGTCTCAGTACACAGGCACCGGACAGAACTTTTCTCATATGTGCAACTAATCTAAAAATTAGATTAGTTACTCAAAAAAAAATTACTCTCCGAAAATTCTGTATTCTTAGTTCTTGTCCTTCAGGACTTGACATACCTCAGGCTCCAAGCCCTCTCTGTTCGAGAGAATTCCCCTCTCTGTGTCCCCCAAATACTTTTACACCACCTTTTATAGTATTTTGGCTCAGAATAGAGCCTGAGAGCGTCTCCTGGCCAAAAAGTAAGTATTTATTAATCTCTTGTCTCCTGTAATATGTGAAAAGGTTAATGTGCTTCAGCTTTAAATTATATTTACTGGCTGGGATATGGGGGTGCAGCTTCTCTGTAGCCTTTACCTTCTGGCATTGTCATGCTGTAGGTCGTATGGATGTATCGGCCAATTTCCCTAACTAGTATCAAAAAAGTTTTCTTTTGAAATATACTACTGAATCTTTCATTGTTTTTCTTTACTTCTCAGCCTTTGCCAGAGTTACCTCGCATCCCAGGCCTTGTTCTCGATGGAAGCACATTTTCAGATTGTCTCATGGTAGTGCAGTTCCTGCGTAACTTTGGTAAAGTTCTTGGCTTTGATGTGAATGTGGATGTCCCTTCCCTGAGCGTTCTTCAAGAGGGTTTGCTAAACATAGGGGACAGCATGGGAGAAGTACAAGACTTGCTTGTAAAGCTTGTCTCTGCAGCTGTTTGTGATCCAGGACTTGTTACAGGATACAAGGTAAGGGGAAAAAAAAAAAAAAAAACGTAGTAAACACCCTATATTTATGAATGCATTCTTATAACACGTCTTTGACAGCTCACTGATTTCCATTCTCTTTACTAGTTCTTCTCTTTGCTGTCACTGTTCTAATGTTACTCAAAGACTTTCTGTGCCCTGTCAGCCTTCCCATTTTCCAAAAGTGATATATTTCTGGGCATTTTCTCTACCCTCCCCCATTTTTATTTGGACCTCTTGTAGGGCGCTATCACATCTGTGGCCATGTCTTTTAACTCCTTTTTTTTCTTCCCTTTCATTCTTACCCTCATGTTATACTCTCAGTGAATCTTGTCATTTCTTTCTCCAAAGTCTGCTCTCTCTCATTTAATCAAAACTCTTGATTCATTCATGATTCCCTTTCTTATTATCTTTTTTCAAGCCAACATAGTTCTTTTCTACGCTAGAACTCTACATAGCATGATTAACAAAACAGTATTCATCAAGTTCCAGTTGGACTGTGTCTTTTTTCGTTTAACCTATTTCATTAATATTAATATTATCTCTGCTCTTAAAAACTTTAGAGGTGAAGACACTCTAATTTGTTACTCTATTAAAAATTTACATTTGAATAGTTTTAAAGAAAAATCTAAATTAAAGTCCTTATGTAAAAATGCAAACAAACCCACTCCCCTGTTTTATAAACAATAATATAGCCTGCAGAGGAAAATAATATCTTTAAATGTGATTGTTTGAAATGTCTGTATTCTTTTTAGGCTAAAACTATTCTGGGGGAACACTTACTGAATGTTGGTATCAATCGAGATAATGTGTCTGAGATTCTGCATATATTCATGGAGGCTCACTGTGGGCAAACTGAGCTGACAGAGAGCTTGAAGACAAAAGCTTTTCAGGCACATACTCCTGCTCAGAAAGCATCAGTACTTGCTTTTCTTGTCAATGAGTTAGCATGCAGCAAAAGTGTAGTAAGGTAAGATTTTTTTCCCAAACAGGTCTGTAAAAATAAATTTATAAAAATGTTATAGTTCAAAAGTAGCGTATAAACTGTGTTCTGTCACGGGAGGACTCTTGATGTTCTTATAATGAAAGCTGAAATTTGCTATGTTCCTGCTTCTTACCTTTATGTACTTCTGATATGATGGAAGAGTAGAACTTTTCCATGTTTGGTCTGCAAGTCTGTTTTGAAAGCTCGCACCAAAATTTCTCCAGCTATTTTCAGAGTAAAAGTTGAGGTTGATTACGAAGAAATTTGCTAGGTATTGTAGGGAATGATTTAAGAGAGTTGTGTAAGGCTTCTACAGTACTCTCTTTTTCCCTTTTCTCCTTTTGTTTTTAAGACCTCTTTTGTCCAAATACTTTAGCTAGGGTCGTAAGCTGAGGTGACAAGCCTGATTTATCATGGTAGTAATTCAAGAAAGTGTGTACTTCATTTGTGGTCAGTAATGTTTAGCATTTGACAATTAAAAAAGACCCTATGTTAAACAACATTTTAAAACCCAACAATATGCAATAAAAACTTCAGAAATGCCAATCTTTGGGATACCTATACCTCCATGTACTTACTTACTGTGGTAAAGTCCATTATCACCTAATTCAGTGCTGTTTTGTTTCCTGGTGGATTCTGCTGCTTTTGGTATACTGTGCTGCAAAAGTGAATCAGGGTTGAGGCTGGGACGTCTCAGAAATGGGCTCGCAGACAGTCACTGTATTGAAGCACTTTTATTGGTTTTTCAATGGCTGCAGTGAAAAGTGAATGTTTGTAGATCACATGGATCCTAGTTAGAATGTCATAAATGTACCAGTGATAAGTTTGTTTTCAGTGCAGGGCTAGATGCTTTGTGGCAAATACATCTGTAGGCTTGACATTGAATTAGGACTATGGAAAGAAATGTCAAATTCTTTGAATGATGTGCTTCTTATGGAAAGAAAGTGTATGTGATACTGTAAATAAAGACAGCCTGACATAGGTACAGCAGTACGCTACATCAGCATTCCTAGTATTGGAATTTCCTAGCTTTAAAATTATTTATTTTGAATTTTAAACATTCCTCCAAGATAGTTCTTTGAGACAAAGTATCTGTACATAAATGTCTGTCAGAAAAAGATACGTAAGTTCACGGTTAATGGATTATTTTGTCTTTGACAGTGAAATTGATAAAAACATTGATTATATGTCAAACTTAAGGAGAGATAAATGGATGGTTGAAGGCAAACTTCGGAAGTAAGTTTCAATTCTTTAAATACTACAATGTATTGCTTTTTTGCATTTGCTCAGATACGTTGCTATACAGGCAGCTGGTTCTAAAGACAAAATTAGCTGATGCAATTATAGGTTTACCAAGAAGTTAGTAACTGAACTGCCTAATTAAGATGGATGTAGATTTAGAATGGTGCAGCACCAGTCTTTTACAATCTATTAAAGATACATTAGGTTCAGAGGGTTAGTGTCCCTCAAAATTGGAGCAAAGTCAAGTCCAAGAAAGTAAAAGGTTTTTTTTATTGGAATGTTACAGGAGCTGTCAAATCACTATTGACATTATCAAAGTTTATTTGGACCTACCATAATGACCAATGTTCATACAACAATTGCCAATCAAATTTGGCTAATTTATATTATGTTATGTTAGTATTTCCCATCTGTCAATGTTGCATTGTTACCTGTAGCTAGGGATCGTACGTAGAATGCAAACGTGAAGATGTTTTTTATATTTTTATTTAAGGTAAAATTGGAACTTTTAAAGGGTTGTCAGTTTCATATCCACTGTTACCCATTCTACAAGACAAAATTCCATACAGCAAGCATAACGGCTCCAACTACCAGGAAGCTAGAAGGCATAAAGTTCATGAATCACAGGGGGTAAAAATACATAGCCAGACTCTTTCTTTTCTTTCTTAGTCATCTCTCCCTCTTACTAGGAACGGTGAATCCTTTCTTAGTCCTTGCTTTAGGTACTTGTGTTTCTAATCTTATGTCTCCCTTTTTTCCCTTTAATGTATCTCAGAAGGAAGAAGGAAAGAAGTAAAGAAGAAGGACAAGAGGGAGGTACAGGAAAAAATTAGACCAATAAAAAGACATTCTCTACTAATACTGCAGATCCCAGTCTGCACAGGGTTAATATATTTTATCTTTTAGGACAATCCAAATACTTTTTTCTGTCTTCATCTGTGTCCCTTCTATGGAATATAGTTTAAAAAGTGTTACTGAAGTTCTGGTGTAGCCAACTGTCCATTAGTGGACCCTTACCTGTCCTTGTCTCCTTAGGGACTGCTTAGTGTTTCTCTCCCTCCATCAAACTGTAAGTACTTGTAGATGTAGGATCCTCCCTTTTCCTCATGATCTCTCTTTTCTTCCCTTTCAAATAGTGGGCATTATCCCCTGAAGTCCAAAGCCCCTCTTCCTTTCTACAATCATTTCTCTATTTCTTGTGTTTTCCCCTCATGTGTGGATTTCAGGTTCCAGTAGTGCTGTCCCTATTTTTGAGCGTAAGTATTGTTGGGAGAGCTCAGAAACATTGTTCTTCCGCTTCTTTGAATTCACTGGATTTGATTCATCTCTCTCATCTTTGGTTCAAAATCTTTGGATTTTCCACTGTTTTACTGATGAACTCTAAGAAGCTTTTTAGAAGAGCCACCTTTGATCAATTTTAAACAATGTTTTCTTCTTTATTATGTCAGTTGGTGTTTTTCATAAACTCTTAGAATTGTTCTGGGGCTTCTCTGAAAAGAAATCTGTCCATTTCAGTCTTCTGTTTGGTCTTTTTTTCTGCTTCCAGACTTCATTCTTATGCATGTTATCTTCCCCATCCATTTCAAAGCCCAGTCTAGTTTTTAAGCATCCCAGTCCCAAACAGTTTTGTGTAGGAATATCTGGTTTCTTGACTACTCGCCATGTGATCAAGGGATGTGTACTCTTTTCATATGCATATTGACCTTTACATGACCTCAATACAAGCCCGTCATGGGTGGGAAGTGTATAGTGGTAGAATAACGGATGCTGAGGAATGGGTTTATTTCATCTCAGCCTGGTTTGCCACTGTTTGTTGTGGTAGATCTTGATACCACTATGTCCAGACTGTCTTGAAGTATATCCAAGTGGGATGAGAAAAGATTCTACCTGTATCAGATGTTTTCACTAAGTTGTTTTTTTGTGCCTACGTTCTCACTTTTTATGAGATTAGCTCCTCAACTGGATATCGGGGGGTGGGTGGAGGGGGACAAAAAAAAAAAAAAAAAAAAAAGAAAACCTCAGTTTGTAAGATACAAAAAAGCAACATTAAAATCCCAGGTTGGAAAAAGGAATCATGTATAAAAGCCTATAGGGATGCTTCCCGCTCCTCCCCCCGTAAGGATATTGAACAAAATTCCTTCATAAGTATAATATATATGGTTGGAAACTAAATTCTGAGGTGCCCGGACTGTTTCTACTGGGCTGATGGTCAGTGAGAGGTTGCATCTCATTCCTTCTCTATCACATTTAATGTGAATCTTGATACTGATCACCATTTTTGTAAAGGCACCTGTCTCATACAATCAATTTGTCTTTGTGCTTTCTGTATCACAACTATAATCAGAAGTCTGTCTCATCTGAAGTGATTCAGCTGTTTTTTAACTAGATAATCATAATCTCAGCGTGTCCTTTTCCATTACATGTCTTCTCCTTGACAACTCCTTTGTAGCTTGATCAATATAAAAGGAAATAAAAATGAAATATAACTACTTGAAGGATTAGGTAATACCTGTTTCTTTACAAGGCTTGAAATACTGCAGAACAAGGTTTTTCACTGCAACAATGTTCTTTTAACGTGCCAGTATTACGGCATACTCCTTGTA
Organism: Pelecanoides urinatrix; assembly: GCA_013400755.1. Taxonomy (NCBI): domain Eukaryota; kingdom Metazoa; phylum Chordata; class Aves; order Procellariiformes; family Procellariidae; genus Pelecanoides; species Pelecanoides urinatrix. The sequence continues at coordinate 42,964 of VZTQ01011174.1, forward strand.
AGTTAATTTCTTTCCAGTGAGGCCATCTCAACTGTAAATGATGATGGTATATCAAAAGCAGTGCTACATGAGGGGAAAAATTACACCCTGAGTTTGGGTAGGAGGTGGTAATGCTGATTTGGGAAACTCATTTTTTGAGACTCAAGCTGAAGTATGTTAAAAGTGCTTTAAAAGTGTGATGTTTAGAATTTCTTTGACTTGCTACTAGTTAATATTTATGTGCAAAAATTATGAGGAAGGCATGAAAATTAAGTCAAAAGGTGAATTTTCCTTCTATGCTCTAGTAAACATTACAGATTAGATTAGAGCAGGCTTAAGTCACACATCTGATTATCTGATGGGCCACCCACTCTTTTTATAGGCCACTAGACTTTATAATTCTCTCAACAGTTGCAGATGTTGTATTGATATATACATGAAAATGAGAAAGATGAGACAGTTTTCTGAGTGAAGGTTTTCTTCTCTCAGTGAGCCATATGTTTAGGTAGCAGCAGGAAAATTATGCTACCTCTTGAAATACCTGAATGTTTTTTAAGTTATGCTCTCATTGGTTTCTGCCTCTACACTACTTGGATACAGACTGCTGCCTTGTTATGCTTATGGTGCTCTTAAAAGAGAGCGTCTTTGATTCATTTCCATCCTTATAATCTGTAGTGTCATGCAGGCTTCCTTTAGTGCTTTATAGCATTATACCTCTGTTTTTGCTTTCAGCGAAAGTAGCCTTTTTTGCTGCTTCTCGTTTCTTTTAGGTGTATGAAAGAGGTGTTTGCTGGTTGTTGAACTTCCACCTGCCAGCTTTATTATTGAATTGTCTTCAAGATTATCTTAGTCTAATTTGTCTCTAAAATTGTCAGGTCACGCGGCAGTCAATCCAATCATTGACTAGTGGCTTTGTTTGATAGTTAATTCCTGTGTATAGGCAGGAATTTCCAGTCCAGATGAAGAGGATTTGAAGTTATCCTTGTAAAAAGGAGTTTTTTTCTAAAAAACTTAACTCAGTGGAAGCCTGAGTAGAATTGTTACGCAGTGAGACTAAGGCTTTTTGCACCAGACCTGAAAATGTTACTTGCTTCCAAAATCGCTGGAAGGCTTGAGAAATTTTTTTTATCAAAAAATATTTTAAATTGCTAAAATACCTAAAAACCTATTTGTATTCGAAAAATAAAAGTGTAAAACTTTCTAAATTCTCCAGTGGATTAACCACTTCATTAAAAAAACAAACCAAACCAAAAAAACCCACCACCAAACAAAAACCCCACAAAACCAAAAAAAACCCAATCAACCAACCAACCAAAAAAAACACCACAAAAAATAACCAACCAAAAAAACCTCACACACAAAAAAACCAAAGCCCAACTATTTTCAAGCAAACAGAAGTCCCTTTGATTTTTCGCTAACAGTCTTTTTAAAAAGTGCTGCTACCAATTGAGCAGTGACAGCTTCATTTAAATCTGTGCTGTGGAGTACTGGCTTAGTTTATCAGCATTTTGGAAGGCTGATACATGTGTCAGTATGCCCAGAAGCCAGTACTTCTACAACACTAGTCATACTTGTAGCCACTTGCTGTATGGAATATTGTTTTGTAGGATGGGAAGAGAGAGAAGTACGACAAGGAAAAATTACGTACTGGTAATTGTGTTTGTCGTTACCGTTCTACTTTTCCCATCCTACCTTCTTCCAATCATCTCTTACAAAAATCTTTGTCTTTTCTACACATGTTTATGAATCTCTTCTAAGTCAGTTGCATTTTTGGTCTGCATTATAAGTGACTGGTTAGGCCTGGCTATTTATACCTCCTGTGATTCAGCATGTTTGCCTGCTAGCTCCCTGATAGGTGGAACTGTAATTTTTGCTGTGTGGAATCTTGTCTTATAGGGTTTTTATAGAAGAAGAAGGTCTACTACAACCATAATTACTGGTATGTAAGTTTCCCTTTTCTTTCATAAAAGGAAAAATGAGAGTTTGATTGAGTAATATCCTAGTAGTTTAGGTAGCTAAGATGTCTCAGAAAAGAAAGTATGTCCTGGCATAAAAAGATCAACCAAAGGGCTAAAGTCAAATGATGTATAATAAAATGCATAAAAATCTGAAGTGGAAAAAAAAATTTAAACCAACCTTCCTGTTGCCATGCAAATGTAAATAATTTCATACTTCCAACTGAGGATTTTTGCCTCCCCCCACCCCCCCCANGGATGAAGAGGACAAAGAAGATAAAAAAGGAAAGAAGGCAGAAGTTTGTGAGGATGAGGTGGGGGATTATAAGTGTAGTGAAACTTAATCAACTAATAAGTTAAAACTTGTTTTCCTTCTGTTTTTCTGCAATATGGCACTGCTTCCCAAAATCTCGCAATAGAAAGAAGGGGAGAATAACTTATCTCCAATATTTTAAAATTTTTGGAGTAAGTTTATTTGCCGGAATATTTTTTTCTTTTTTTGATAGCTAGTATAGTAAGGGTTGGTGTGGGGTTTGTGGTTTTTTTGTTTGGTTGGTTTGTTTTGGGTTTGATTTCTCCCCGCCCCCCCCGCATACTCATTTTGACTTAGTCTTAATTTCTTCGAAATTCTGAAAGATTGTACCAGATCCAGAAAACTGCAGCTTTGTTAGCAAATGAGCATAACTGTGGTTTTCTCTTAGGGGAGAATAAAGGTCATTTATTAATTAACAAAATAATAAAGAAGTGTAAAGTTATATTTAATGTTATCTGTTATAAAGCTTGCCTGTGACCTTCCTGTGTATATTTTTCATAACTTGTCTAGGGTAGTCACTGCCTGACTGTATTTGATCACAAGATGATAAATTATAGTCAATATCAGATAAGATACAGGAAGGATCACTGAAACATTTTTAGCTTGTTGAGCTGAATTGTGTCTACAGTGATCAAAAGAGATTTTAAATAGAAATGCCACAGTCCTATAAGATTCACTGTAGAACTCTATAGAATTTTCTACTGGATGAAACCTGGTAAAAGAGACAAGCAGTACCAAATACTACATTTTAGTGCACTGGGTGTTGCATTGTTTGCCAGAAAATGATCCATTTATGCAAGGTTATTGAAGTTCAAAGTAAGGTTTTACGGGTGCTGTGGATATGACCGCTTGAACAATGCTTTTATACAACATGATATGTGAACTCAAGTCTTTGCAAGCACTCTGAATTAGAAGCCCAACTAGTTTCTAGGGTAGGAGCAGCCCTTTGTGCTATTATTCTGGATTTATTTCAAGTACTGTAATGTGTGTGAATTTAAGAGAATACCTTAGAGTTATAGCACGAAGTTCTTACAAATTAATACTTCGGAATTAAAAATAAGTAATATTTAGGTATCTAATCTCACATCCGTCCCTTAATCTTTTTCCCTTTAGTACAATCTCCTATTTTGGTGCACTGGGCATTTCATAGACAAAAGTCCTGTAACTCCTGTAGAGAGGTGAATTTTCTGATATAACAGAAGTTCCATTGCATTCATGCTATATGTGGTATTTCAGAAGGCTTCACTCTGGTACACTTTTACAGAGCCAAGAAATACAAGACCAGTATCTTATGGTGCAGGTGAATGTGGGAGCTCCTAGGATTTTGGTTGTATTCTTTTGGAAACTTACTGTTATCCCCCAAAGACTTTCTTGAACTAAATTAAAACTCTCTTTGTGGAAATGACTCTCATTTTTAAACTGTGTCAAGAAGAAGGGAACCATAGACTTAATAATGGNCCTGTTGCCATGCAAATGTAAATAATTTCATACTTCCAACTGAGGATTTTTGCCTCCCCCCCCCCCCGGTATTTTATGATCATATTCCTAAATGCATAAAACAAAATATAAAGAAGTTGAAATGGTTCTTTCTTCTAATTGTCTTTCCTGACTTTTCAAAATCCTTCTTGTGTTTCATTTCTTCTAAACAGTTACGCAATAAAATTCATGTGGGAGAAACAGAAATTCTATTCAGAACTGAGTAAGAGGCTTAAGGGGTTTTATAACCTGAATTTTTCTTCTTGACTAATGGCAATAAATATTGAGAAAATACAATGTCCTATTAGAACAGAAGAGCTAATGAGAATCTAAAATGTATGATATACTTTCAATCACATAGGAAGAAAGGTATGTTTATGCTACAGACATACGCCATAATTTCACCCCTTGTCATGTGTTTCAAGGCTTAGAATCATTCATGCCAAGAAAACTGGCAAAAGAGATGCTACAGGAGGTGGTGACGTAGGAGAGGAACAGCACTCTTTGGAAACGCCAACACCAGGCCGCAAACGCAGACGAAAGGGGGGGGACAGTGATTACGATGATGATGACGATGACGACAGTGATGATCAGGCAGATGAGGATGATGAGGATGAAGAGGACAAAGAAGATAAAAAAGGAAAGAAGGCAGAAGTTTGTGAGGATGAGGTGGGGGATTATAAGTGTAGTGAAACTTAATCAACTAATAAGTTAAAACTTGTTTTCCTTCTGTTTTTCTGCAATATGGCACTGCTTCCCAAAATCTCGCAATAGAAAGAAGGGGAGAATAACTTATCTCCAATATTTTAAAATTTTTGGAGTAAGTTTATTTGCCGGAATATTTTTTTCTTTTTTTGATAGCTAGTATAGTAAGGGTTGGTGTGGGGTTTGTGTTTTTTTTGTTTGGTTGGTTTGTTTTGGGTTTGATTTCTCCCCGCCCCCCCCGCATACTCATTTTGACTTAGTCTTAATTTCTTCGAAATTCTGAAAGATTGTACCAGATCCAGAAAACTGCAGCTTTGTTAGCAAATGAGCATAACTGTGGTTTTCTCTTAGGGGAGAATAAAGGTCATTTATTAATTAACAAAATAATAAAGAAGTGTAAAGTTATATTTAATGTTATCTGTTATAAAGCTTGCCTGTGACCTTCCTGTGTATATTTTTCATAACTTGTCTAGGGTAGTCACTGCCTGACTGTATTTGATCACAAGATGATAAATTATAGTCAATATCAGATAAGATACAGGAAGGATCACTGAAACATTTTTAGCTTGTTGAGCTGAATTGTGTCTACAGTGATCAAAAGAGATTTTAAATAGAAATGCCACAGTCCTATAAGATTCACTGTAGAACTCTATAGAATTTTCTACTGGATGAAACCTGGTAAAAGAGACAAGCAGTACCAAATACTACATTTTAGTGCACTGGGTGTTGCATTGTTTGCCAGAAAATGATCCATTTATGCAAGGTTATTGAAGTTCAAAGTAAGGTTTTACGGGTGCTGTGGATATGACCGCTTGAACAATGCTTTTATACAACATGATATGTGAACTCAAGTCTTTGCAAGCACTCTGAATTAGAAGCCCAACTAGTTTCTAGGGTAGGAGCAGCCCTTTGTGCTATTATTCTGGATTTATTTCAAGTACTGTAATGTGTGTGAATTTAAGAGAATACCTTAGAGTTATAGCACGAAGTTCTTACAAATTAATACTTCGGAATTAAAAATAAGTAATATTTAGGTATCTAATCTCACATCCGTCCCTTAATCTTTTTCCCTTTAGTACAATCTCCTATTTTGGTGCACTGGGCATTTCATAGACAAAAGTCCTGTAACTCCTGTAGAGAGGTGAATTTTCTGATATAACAGAAGTTCCATTGCATTCATGCTATATGTGGTATTTCAGAAGGCTTCACTCTGGTACACTTTTACAGAGCCAAGAAATACAAGACCAGTATCTTATGGTGCAGGTGAATGTGGGAGCTCCTAGGATTTTGGTTGTATTCTTTTGGAAACTTACTGTTATCCCCCAAAGACTTTCTTGAACTAAATTAAAACTCTCTTTGTGGAAATGACTCTCATTTTTAAACTGTGTCAAGAAGAAGGGAACCATAGACTTAATAATGGGTGCATTCCTCTTCAAAAATCAGCAAGATTAATACTGGAACTTTTATAGCAGACTTGTAATTTCAAGTCGCTGAGTAATTTCTTGTAGACATTGAAATAAAATCCAAGTGTGCACTGACCAAAGATTGATCGATAAGATTTTGACAGATTCCATTATTTCATGCATGAAAAACACTTAGAAATGAATTTGAATATCCAAAAAGCTTCATGAAACCAAGATTAAATTCTGTAGTCTTTGAAGTGTTCATGCACAAACTGAATTATTTCTTCCAGTAGAAGAATGTTTTCAGTGAGCATTTGGCCACAAGCTTTCTCCTTCATGTGCATCTGGGATGGTTTGGAAAGATTCAAGATACCTCTTTTTCCAGTTACGTTGTTTCTAGTCAAGTATATTGAACAAGCACAAGATTTGAACTTTTTTACCCATAGAATTTGCGTCTCATTTTCTGTTACATCTTTTTACTGTAATATTAGTAAGACATGGTAATATTATTTTATCCTGAAATAAATTTGGCATGACAGTATATTTGGTGATTATAGGACGATGGGGACCAGACAGCAAGTGTTGAAGAACTAGAGAAGCAGATTGAAAAACTGACAAAGGTGAGAGGTCGTTTGTCTTTGTTATACTACAAATTTGATCATTGGATGTCATGAGTTTGGATGTTAACCATCATTTTCAATGCTCCGACTTAATATAAATTGACATAAGGATCAGCTTTTGTTTAATGAAAATAGGAATGATGCTACTGTTCATGACACCTGAATTGTGAGTTCAGTCTAGCGGCACTAAGTGGACAGGACTCAAAAGACAGAAAGCTGTTGATAATATATTTGTACATCTCAGCATAAAAAGTAATACAATTTTTATCCAGACCTAATTGATATACTTCTGTTTGTTGATCTTAGAAAGTGATGATAAATTTTGTGTATGAGAAGCAATGACTTTTCCATTATACAAATGATTGCAGTTCTCATTCCTTCCTACAGTTGGCTAATTTCTGCAATTGTGTTCCAAGCCAATAGAGAGAGCTGTCTTTGCTTCAGATTTTGAAAGAAGAAACAATGGAATAGGAAGAGAAATGTAAATGAGAAGGATAGAATGCTGTAGATGGGTGTACTCATGGCCCATGGTTTTGTTCTTCGTATTAGAGAATTTGTCATTTAAGACTTTGTCTCTTGGTTTCTCTCATGTTCCAAATTGCAATAAATTAGTAGTCCAGAATTACACCTGACTTCCAGCAGTGTCAATTTAGCAAAGCAAGAATTGAATAAATGAACTGAAATTCTTGTTGGCCCCCCTCAGAGAACTGTTTGTGTTTGAATACAGAGTTTATTTTCAGACACTATTGTTCTCATTCTTTTATGAACTGGTTAAAATATCTCATTAGTTTCCCATCAGGAGCTGCAGTATCAGCTATCTTCAGTGCTCTGTTTACCATTTGCTGTTATCGTATAATTGATAGGATTTCAGCTGTTCTTGTGCAATGAAATCTTTGATCCTATTGTTCTCTGAGAGGCAGCGTTAAAAAGACAGGACCTACCATCGCAAAATGTGTTTTTAAAGGAACGCTGATAAACTTAAGCTGAACCAGGAAGTGATTGAATTGATTTTCTTAAAGGGAGCTCTGTAAGTAAAATCATCAAGGCAGCAATTGTGAATAGAGTATCACATGGCACAGACACAGAATCTCTGGGAGAGCCGCCTCATGTGACCCTTGAACTTCTGTTCAGTCTGGCAGCCAGGAGATGTTTTCTGTTTTAATGAATTTTTCCCCCCTGTTGAGTTATAATGCTTTCTCTTTTTTAAAACAGCAACAAAGCCAGTACAGAAAGAAGTTGTTTGAAGCTTCGCACTGTTTGCGTTCAATGATGTTTGGTCAAGATCGTTACAGGCGCCGATACTGGATTCTGCCCCAATGTGGTGGCATTTTTGTAGAAGGCATGGAAAGTGGTGAAGGTAAGAAACATAAGAGTAATGTCACACCAAGACATGCTATGCCAAGACATACTGCCCATTTCTGCAGGCTATAATTTTGTGCAGCAAGGTCTTTAGGCTTCACCTTCCACTAGAGGCTAAACAGGCTACTGTCAGTAGACCTCTCTATTCATATGGTGCTCTCTGATACTCTCTTTCTGATTATGAAATATCAGTTAATATCTGTCAAAATGAGGATTAATATTTTGGAAGTTTTCAGTTGTTATAGTTGTACGTGTTACGCTTTTTCCTATTTACCTACATGGGATATTTTTTGGCTCTTTCTGAACTATTTCACATTTCCGTATGGCAGTGAACTCTGCATATGAAAACTAGACTGACCATTTTCATCTTCAGTTGTTACATCTTGTGTAAATACACAGACTATTCTGTGCTTGAATATTTGATATATGTCTGCAAAAATACCAAAATTATTTTCACACAGTGAATTACTGTGTTTTCTAATCAACAATATGATTTAGTCGCTGTATTTTATCAACTGATCTTTGTTCCAATCCAGCAAATGCTGAAGTTATTTTTGCTAAAATTAAAATGTAATTTTGTGGTTGTGACAGTTGTCTACTAACTGTGATAGAATCTTTCACACACTTTAAATTGGATACATGCAGAAAATATGTATTAATCTGACCTTTTTGTGGATATTAGAATTTTTAAATATAAGCCTTCATTTTGGTCACAGAAAAATCCTTCTGATATAGATGAAGCAAAACCCCATTACTCTCACCATTTTCCCCCCCAAAAATAACAAAAATCATCTCTGATACACATCAGAATTGCATGATCTTATGAGAATTGCATCATTTAGAGAGCTATTTGATTAAAATAACTAACATTACAGCATGGTATGAAATCTGAGCCCTGTTTTGGCCCCAAAAAGAAGCCATAGAACTTTTCCTAAATCTAATCTTGATCTTCAAGTTATCTTTCTAAAATGGGTAGCGTAAAAAATAATTTTCCTGTGTCTCCTGTTCTGCATTATTTTATGCTGTGTGTTAGGAACTGTTCTGCACATGAGTAGCTGGATACAGAAGGTAAACTGTTGTATGCTGTACTACTTGCATTTCTTTTGTTCACTATATACCAAATGAATCCCCAATTGCTTCGGAAATTTTACAAAAGAAAATCATTGAAATACACTTACCTGTCTCAAGATAGTAAAAACAAACAAACACACAAGTTTCAGCCAAGAACTGTAGGACAAGCCCGTATTTTTTAATATATTGTCTTAATGAAAGTTTAATCTCCCTGAATAGCAAAATGGACATGTTCTTACCTTCTCACCTAATCCCTCTTCCCCTCAGCTCTTAGTTTGTCCTGTTTCAGTAAATTCTGCAGTTTATCCACTCCTAATTCCTTTATCTAAACATTGGAAATGTGAGACATAAACTGTTGAATGATCTGTCCATTTAAAAAGTACTTCTCCTTCCCTCTTCGTGTAGTCATTTTTGGTTCTTATGCTGATACTCAAAATTGTTTGTATCTTGACATACACCATAACTGTGGACGCATTTTGAAGTATTAATGGGAGGGGATATTCTTTTCTTTAATGAATTATCTTTGAAAATTATGATTTTCCAGAACAAGCAAGTAAACTTTTGTGGATGTTCTGGCCATAAACCATAAGCATAAACCTTTGTTTATTTGCGATTTCAGTATCTGATGAAAATAATTAAGAAGTTGGAATGTTGGATTTTCTGCCTTCTCCCCCTTTTCGTGACGTTTTTCTGTCCCATTTTACACTTTAAGACTTTTAGTCTAAGTTGACACATCAGTATAAAGGTAGAAGAGAAATGGCTAAGAAAGACTAGGAGAGCAAAGAAGACAAAACAATGCTTTTCCTTTTCATAAAAGATAGAGGTGTGTTGGTTTTTGTTTTGGGTTTGGTTTTTTTTTGTTTGGTTTTGTGGTTTTTTTTGTTTTTTTTTTTTTTTACACCTATATGTTTGAAGAAACTGGCTTTTGCAATCAACGTCTGCTTCTTGTACTTTAAATTGCTTAGATGTTATGCTCTCTGATCACATCTGTCTGCTTAGCTGGGTGTAGAGTCCCAGTCATCATGTTTGGTGGCTCTTGAAGGAGTTTTAAACTTTCAGGAATGTTGACATTGTTTCACAGTCAAAGTTATTAATGATTTTTATTGAAAGAGGTAAAATATTTAATGTTGTGTTTCAATATTTGGGGAATACTTGATTTCACAACAGGCATTTTGATCCTCCTTTTTGTAGCTGGCTGTGAGTTTAATGAAATGATCCTTTGCAAAAATAAGCTTTAAGGCTAAAACATTGTACCCTTTTGATATAAACAGAGGAATTTTTCATAAAGCATGCAAAGTCTTGCAAAAAGCAAGCTGCCAAAAATTTGTCCCTTTCAAAGACTTTGCACTGGCAAACTGCTGCAGACATATGTATCTTAAGGGAGAATACTATAGCTATGTTAACTATGTTGAGGTTATTTTTCCTCCAGGTGTGTAGCAGGGTTTAAATTGGTGTGTGCCTTTAAGCTTGTTTCCTTCTGCAAAGTGTTCTTAAAAGTGAGAAGTGATTTCATTGAAAAAACATGCTGAGCCAAAAATGAAGTAATTTTTCATATAATTATGATGATAAAAATGGTCTAAACTAGTTGGTCTGTTATATTTCACCTATGTTTCTTGTACATTTTTAGGCCTAGAAGAAATTGCAAAAGAAAAAGAGAAATTAAAAAAAGTAGAAAGCATGCATATCAAAGAAGAAGAATTTGAGACAGAAGAAAAATTACACTGTTTAAATACAACTCACTGTGAGCAAAAGGAAGATCTGAAAGAAAAGGACAACACTAATTTGTTTTTACAAAAGCCTGGGTCATTTTCAAAACTAAGCAAACTGTTAGAGGTAGCAAAAATGCCACCTGAATCTGACATTATGTCTCCAAAACCTAATGGTAGTGCAGCAAATGGCTGCACGTTATCTTATCCAAGTAACTCAAAAAACTCCCTCTGCAGTCTTCAGCCCACTGTATCACAAAGCACCACTGAGAAGGCTGATTCTAATAATCTGTTCAGTCCTAATGCAAGTGGGACAGGAAAGTTTTACGGTTCTCCACTAATTCCAAATGATCAGTTGTTAAAGACTCTTACTGAAAAGAGCAGACAGTGGTTCAGCCTTTTACCGAGAATACCCTGTGATGACATGTCAGTTACCCATCTAGATACACCAGCCACTACAACTTCACTTACTCCTCAATCACATCCACCATCAAAGTCACCTTCACCTGTTCCATCACCTCTTCTGGGCTCAACCTCTGCACAGAGTCCAATGGGATTAAGTCCTTTTGCATTGTCACCACTGCAGGTAAATAAATGAAGTTTTGAATAGTCTGAATTTGCTGTGCTTATTTGGGCAGAATTTCTATTTAGGCAAATTGTTTCACGGAAGTGCTATCATTATATCTTCATTTCTTTTTTCTTTTTTCTGTTTCTAAATGTTAATAACTAACTCCATGTTACAGGTGTTTTATAATACTAGAAATTTTTTGATAAAAAAGATTAAGATAGGTAAAATTAGGTAAGCCAATGTATGATATTTTGTACATGTATTTCAGTAATTTAATTTGGTTTTTAGGAGGCTGGCCACTGGTATTAAATGAAAAGAAAAGAAATAAATAAAAACTAGTTTTCAGAAATGTGACACACCACACCCTCCCTTTAAAAACTATTATTTTTTAAGCATTAACAGGGCCCTGTAATAAGGAGTATTACATGTTAGTGTTATATTAGTTTTTCTAAACTAATCAAAGTACTGAGTAAAGGCCTCCTTTATGTTTTGATTATTGTTTGACAGATAGCATCCTAATCATAACTCAGGTTTCTTGGTAATAATGGTAGTTGTGATTGTGTTAACAATATATTCTCTGCAGCAGATGAAGACTGGACTACCTATAATGGGACTTCAGTTTTGTGGATGGCCTACAGGAGTTCTTACTTCAAATGTTCCATTTTCAACTCCTTTACCTGCTCTTGGATCAGGGTTGGGATTATCAGAAGTGAATGGTAACTCGTTCTTGGCATCTAGTGTTCTTGCAAGTAAAAGTGAATCACCAGCACTACAGAACGAAAAAATAGTTTCTGCCCTTTCTACAGCAGTTGAAGTAGCCAAGCCAGTAGATTATCCTAACCCAAAACCTATACCAGAAGGTAAGTATAATACCTACGTGAAGGATAATTTCTACAGTGCCACTATGATGTTACTTTTTTTTTCTTGTTTTAATTTGCTTATTGAATTTGTCTAGATGATTTCTCTAATCTGATTGTGTGTGATCACATAAAAACTGGCTGCAAAGTATTTATATGTTTGTCTTGATTTAGAAATGCAGTATGGGTGGTGGAGGATTACTGATCCAGAGGACCTAAAATCTTTGCTTAAAGTGCTGCATCTCAGGGGTATAAGAGAAAAGGCCTTACAAAAGCAAATACAGAAACACATGGATTATATCACTCTGGCCTGCATCAAAAATAAGGATGGTATGTAATTGATATTTGTTACACATGGTGTTGGGGCATGAGACGGCTGGCATAGAGCTCTTTGAGATGTGTTTAGATGCAGAGTTAGAGTGGTGGCTGGAGAAAAACGGTAAAGGTCTCATTGTCTGTAGTTGCCTTTTCACCAGCCTTGTTCTGGAAAGTTACAGGATTGGAGAAATCCCATTTGATATAAGTTGCTCTGGAGGAGTAAATGTTGGTAACCTTCTTAAGCTCTTTCCATCTCTGTAACACTCTAGCTCAGCCTCTCCTTCCCCTTCTTGCCTTTAAATTGCAAGTTTGAAAACCTACAGGATTTGTTGTCCATATTGGGTATCTTAGGAGTAGTACACTCTTACAACAGTTCTTCAACATTTGACTGCAGTGACAGGTAAATCAGCTTGAATTTACTCAGAGAAGTTATAATACTAATTAAAATAATAAAAATCTGATTCTCAAATACAGTTGCAATTATTGATATCAATGAAAATGAAGATAACCAGGTAACTCGAGATGTTGTGGAAAACTGGTCAGTAGAAGAACAAGCAATGGAGATGGATCTTGCTATTCTTCAGCAGGTGGAAGATCTAGAGAGGAGAGTTGCATCAGCTAGTTTACAAGTTAAGGTAAAACCAACTTTTAGTAAAATGTCTCTTTAAAATAAGTGGTAAGAATTTAAAGTAGATAGTACCAGTCCTTTGGTAAGTGCTTTCTTATTCCATCTCTAATTGTCTGCAAATAAAACAAATCCACTGTAGCAGTATCATGGATATTTGTGCTTGAAACATTTTATTGCAGTTAAATCTTCAGCTGCTCAGAATGGCAGTGCCTGGAGAGTGTTCTTGTACAGTGTGCAGTTCCCTGCGCATTTTGTTAACCTTCTATGAATGTAAAGATTTTATTGCACATAGACTGCTTAATTACTGTGGGTTTTGCCACAGTTCTGCCTGGTTTGGGTGATTGTTGCTGTTAATGCTTTCAGAAAAGCCTACAAGTACATGTGTTTGAGTATTGTAGAGTCATGGAGAACGTGTGATGGTTGTGAGTGTGAGAGAGTTAAGAATTCACTGGCTGTCATCACAATTTGGAATTTTTCCAAGGTGGGTGTAAGGATCTCAAATTGCATATGTTTGGTTATAGTACAGATGTAGTATTTGGGATTTAGTTTGTTCTAGAGGTGGATGTTATTTCTGTGTGACCAATTGATACTGTCTCCTGAGCCAGTTGGACAGATAGGCCTATTCTGATGTTTCGGCCAATAGAACAGGATACTTCACAAGGAGATAAGAATGCAGACTGGTGCAGAAAGGTCCCTTCAAGAAAGTCTGGTAATGCTTGTATTTTTTGATTAATTATTTTAGTTCTCTGGATATTTTGGAAACTGTCTCTACAGATGGATTACAAGTAACCAAGATCTACTGGAAACAGCGCTACAGTTACTTACTTTGATTCCATAAAACAGTTCCTCTGTTTACACACTAAGTTAACAGCAACCAATAAATGCACAAACCTTTCTATTAACATAGGGTTGGCTGTGTCCTGAACCTGCGTCAGAGAGAGACGACTTGGTATATCGTGAACATAAGTCAATTACTAGATTGCACAAGAAGCACGATGGAGATTGTGCTGGAGGCGGAGAAAGCAATACCAGCTCTCTAGAGCGGAAGAGTGACAACCCTCTAGATATAGCTGTAACCAGGCTTGCCGACTTGGAGCGGAACATAGAGCGAAGGTATCTGAAGAGCCCCTTAAGTACCACCATTCAGATCAAACTGGATAATGTGGGCACAGTTACTGTCCCTGCTCCTGCACCATCCATTAGTGGTGATGGTGACGGGTAGGTTATTGAGATTAACTTGAAAAATTATTGTGCTTCTTTGCTAATTGGAGCCTATTTTCTTATTGCCTGTTATCTATGTACTTTCTTGTATGTCTGTGATCCATATGGATCATGTTATTCTGCATGGTGCTTTGTAAAGATATTTTTTGTTACGTTTGTTGATAATCTTGCAAAGTTATCTTACATTTAACTGGTTGTGACTAAGCTTTGAGGCACGTAGCCACAGTCTGTGCACTACATGAAATTTAGTTGCTTAAACCTTATACTTATTGGCTGTGTACGTTTTGTCATTGCTTGGCTTTCAATGTGATAATGATTGTTCCACGTTTAAACATAAGCAAACACGGATGTGACCTACTTAATTTCTCTGTATTTCAATGCAGAACTGAAGAGGATATTGCTCCAGGGCTAAGGGTATGGAGAAGGGCATTGTCAGAAGCGCGCAGTGCTGCACAGGTAGCTCTGTGCATTCAGCAGTTACAGAAATCAATAGCATGGGAAAAATCTATTATGAAAGTTGTAAGTGTTTTTAATTAAAAAAAAAATAAAATACTGTAACTAAACTATTTTTGCTATATCCTATTTTCCCACTTTAGGCATTTTAAGATACCATGGTTGTTAATGCATTTCTTATTGCTGCATGTAAAACTTAATACAGTTAAACTGTAAGTTGTGCACAGATAAATATCAGCCTAACAGAAAAGATTGTCCCTTTCTTGCCAAAGTCAGCATCCTGAACTTTCTAAGATAAAAAGCCCCTGTAACGGGTTGCTTTATTTAAGATGGTAATTACTCTCTGTTGTTAACATTTAGGTAAAAAAGAGTAATTTCTGGCTCCATCTGATGGAAAATACTCTATCTCATGGAACATTTCTGATCTCATCCGTGACATAAGCTTTATGGAGGTTCAACATCACATATCCCTATTAAGGACTTCATTTTTCAGAAAGTTGAGATGCTCCAAATGTGTGGCTTCTTTGCATGCACACTTCTCACAACTGAACGTACAAATTGAGCAAGTGTGTGAGCAAATAGGCTGAAATACCTGTTTCCTTGTACACTTAACAAGTAGATCTGTGTTAACTGCATATACAAAGAAGGCATGCAAAATGCATGTGTCAGAATTTGCATGGACCTTTGAACCTCAAATTTCTGAAAACAAAACTATTACTACAGCAATAGTGATTACGATGTGATTAAGTATGGCCAGTGCTATGTAGTGGGTGGCAAAAGTGATTCTTCCATTAGTGGTCTTTTTGCTAATTTTTTAATTTCTGCCAGTCCTATACAGATTCTAATTACATCTAGACAATTAAAGGATGATTTCAATAAAAACTATAGTGTTAGGCTATACCTTTTGAGTTTATGTAGCTATAAGTTTAAAACTGTATCTTTAGAGCAAAAAGTTTATTAATTTAGTAGGAGCACCTGAGAAGGTTAAACATTTGAATGTTTCAAGGTGTAGTAATTTATTATCCAGAAAAAATGTATAGCATCATTCTCAATTTGATTGAAATGTTCTATGCATTTAATTACAAAGTAAATTTAAGTATGTGGTGAGAACATATGGAGATCTTTAAGTTCCTGAAAAAGAAGTCCAGATATAGAAGTGTATCAAAATCACACAATGAGTGTAAGAAAATTGACAATACAGTAGATATTTTTAAGTTAGTGTGAATTTTAGGAAGTGCTAGGATCATTTGTTTTGCCTTAGTGAATTTATTCATGGTGGCCTTTGGATAAGATCCTTACTGATAATTATTTGAAAATACTGTTGTAAAATATAAATTATTTTTATAAAATAGCAACTTGCATATGCAGTATGGGCATAAATGAAGAGAAGATTCCTGAGATAGTATGTGTGGGCCAAGTGATTTTGATGTGTATGATACCTTTAATTCTCATGGACACTAATGAAATGTAAAAGGTATTCATAGTTTTGTGTGCTGTAGGACTCCTGTCTTATAATGAATTGCTTTTCAAATGTGTTCCCAAATGTAGCCTTTGGATTAGTTCCTCACATGTTGCATATATTCTTTTACAATGTGATCATTAGTGGATTCTGATTGTGGTCAAATGAAAGAACAGTAATTTTGAGAGTGAATTTGTGTGTTTGGAGGGGAAGGGTAATTTAGGTACCATTCCTGTGCTTCAAATTTTAAAAATTGAATTAAAGCTATTTTTCATGTATTATAGTACTGCCAAATTTGTCGAAAGGGAGATAATGAGGAACTGCTGCTCCTTTGCGATGGTTGCGATAAAGGCTGTCATACCTACTGCCACAGACCCAAGATCACTACCATACCAGATGGTGACTGGTTTTGTCCTGCCTGCATAGCAAAGGTAATACTAACCATAACGGTTGAAGTGACTTACAATGACCTTTTTATAGATGGTAGAGTTATAGGTCTACCAGTGCTTTTTTCAATGAAGATAATGGTCTGTATTTTATATGTTGGGCTGCCATTAAATAATGAGATTAATAGTTTTATTTAACTTGGATTTTAGTGCCAGTAAAGGCTACAGTTTTACTTTTTTGATACGCAGTATATTTGAGAGAGAGAGACTTTGTATGTTTCCTGTGTGAGGTTTGGGTTCCCACCCGCCTCCCCCCCAAGAAAAATAGTCTAAATAGAACTTTAGGATAGTTCTATTCAAATGACTGAATTAACAGTTAGCATTCTTTAAAATTCCACAATTTTCCCATCCCTAGTTAATTACATGCATTTTTTGCTAAACTTGTTAGTTATGTTTTCTACCATTACGTGAGAATACTGTAACTGAGGAAGTAGCTTTACAGTAAATACCCAATTTTGTATTTTCTCTGGGTATTGTCAATGTGATCCTTTTTTCTGTGCATCTTTTGCAAAATAATAAGGAAGACAAATTGTTTTTTAAACCATTATGTGCAACAGAAGTAATAAAAACAGGTTACTGCTGAGAATTGATTGTGTAGTAGTTTATAAGGGGTTAACTCATGCTGTAACTTTTTCTGTCATTATCATGGTTATATTACAACTTACCTTGTTATAAAGATAGAAATTACCCTATCATGCTAAAACTTATCCCATCACTTATCTTGATATTACCCACCACACCACACCCCACCACGCCCCCTTTAAAATAGCTACTGGGTTTGGTATAACAGAAAAACTTCTTTTTCTCAGATTTTTTTTCTGTCCCAAATTTGGCTGAAAGCTGGAGATTTAAAGGTGCCAGAAACTTCTGGTGAAACTCCAGCAGAACTTTAAAACATGTTGAACATTGATTCAAAATTCTGCAAAACGTTAAAACAGTTTTGTTGAAGACTAGGTATAAACTATGCCATCCTAATTTAACTAAACTTTAATCTTTTTTTCTTGCCTAAAACAAGAAAAACATTGAAAATTGCCATTCCCACCTTCTTAGAGTTAATATTCACAGAACAGTCTCAGTCAGGCCTTAGGTGATAACAGCTGATTTGTTCTTTCTGCCTTGCATTGTGTTTTTAACCAAATGGCTGAAAATCAACATTCCTCTTCAATTGCCATGTGAACTGACGTACTTGACCATTTTTCTATCCTTGGACCAAGAACATAGTCATGATACAGAGTAGCGTTAAGAGAGTACAATTATTTACAAATCTTTCCTAGTGTTCTGTGTTGAGCAAAAGGAATTCTATACACAACATACATTTTTCCACATTCATGCATTCATTCATCATCTGCTTTGTACAAACTGACTACATTTTTCACCATGCTCGTTGCAATCAGTGCCAAATGCTTAAGAACGTTCTTTATGACATTCATGAAATAAAGGAATTGTGTAGTAATGGTTTCTGGTAGGTAGCGAAATCTGCACGTTCTTAACTCTGAAAAAGTATATTATAAAAATACAGGTTTAGACAACTTTAAAACCAAATAGTATTTTGATAGGAGAATATAAAACATAAATGTTACAGTTTAAAAATTGTTCAAACTATCTAGAGTAGTCTTAGTAACACAGGCAGAGTTTAGTACTTTTGATGCTGGCTCTCTTTCTTCATGAAAATTGTTTTCTATGTTTTCATTCTTAGACTGTCAGTGAGTCTTTTCAATGGCATCGTGTGCTTGACTTGACATTCTGCAAAGTTTCTATTCTAATGATCAGAATGGTGACTTCAAATACTGTGCCACGTTATGATACTGTCAATACCCATAATAACTTCTTTTTTTCATCTTAAATGTACCCCTTAGTTTCATCTTACTGTCTATAAATAGTTCTGTATTAAATAATGTTCCTTTTTTCCCACTTCATAGCATTCTTGTATCATCATACTCCTTTTATGTACTCCTGTAGTTGTCTTGTAGCCAAGCTATCTGTATCTTTCATATCTAGCTTTTAATCTTTAAATCGGTTGATCCCGTCTCTGACTTCTTAATAACTCTTTTCCAGTTTTCCATATCTTGCAAATAATACGGTTTCTTGAAAATGAATATACTATTCCAGTGCAGTTATATCAGTCTTTCAGCAATAGACAGATATTTGTCTAAAACTATGCCAGCCTGGTTTGTTAGGAGGTACTGTTTTACCAATTTGAAGGTCAGGTGCTTTTATATTGTCACAAGTTGAGAACCTAAGTCACTAGTAACAGGAATTTCTACAGCCTTACTTGCCTTCAGAGAAGAGCAAAAAGTGAATAATCTCTGCTATTAAATATTTCAATTGTTTTGGTGCTTCTGTTTGTCTGATCTTCATTGCTGTCTATCAATAATAACAGAGGTTTCTGTAACTTCTTGGTTATTGCTTATTTCAGTTCTCTCTATTGTAGGCAAGTGGTCAAACTCTAAAAGTAAAAAAACTGCAAATCAAAGGGAAAAAAAGTAATGAACAAAAGAGAAGCAGGAAATTAGCAGGAGATACAGAGGATGAAGACTCTGCAACTACAAGCACCTCCATAAAAAGAGGAAAAACAGACCCTAAAAAAAGAAAAATGGATGAAAATGTTTCTGTAAGCCAATTAAAGCAAGAAAATTTCACTGTTATTAAGAAACCTAAAAGAGATGATTCCAAGGACCTGGCTATATGCAGGTAAAGTGACAAATTCTAAACTTGGGTAAGCGTTGTTGAAACAAGTAGTGCCTGATTCTTTTCATCTGTGTTCTGAGGAACAAGAACCCTCTTCTTCGTCATGTATCCCATACAGGTTGTGATAATTTGAGTGTATTTATAAAGGATTTAATGTGTGCTTGCTGTAAGTAACTGCTGTATTTGGTAATGAAGCCCAAGAGGAAAGTACCTAATGTTAGAATGTGGTCTGTGAAATCTGCTCCTACATGCCCTTCCAAGAATGGGAAGAAGGAACCCTGGTAGCAGTGGTACTGACAGCTTTCTCAAGTGTGGCAGAGATTATTATCCACTGTGTCCAAAAGGCCTTGCGTTACAGAGGAGGAGACAGTAATAGGAATGCATCTTCTTTTGTAGTTTTGCTGGTCAGTCAAAAGTGACACGGTTTAGCCTCATCACGGTTTTGGAAAGCCACAATTAGCACCTGTTTTACTGGTTTGCAAGTGGTTTACATTGAGGTTTGAAGTGTTGAACTTGCAGGGCCCTGTTTTTTCTTTCACAGTGTTGATCACTAGATTCTCATCTTACATAGGTTGCCTGGAGAGAACTTAATGCTATTTTAAATACTCAGTTAAGCTGTCTGTCTTTATTGACATTGTTCTCAGCCTTGCACAGGGCACAGAAAAAAGTGCTTTCCTTTTATAAAGTGAATAGGTTGGCAGTACATGATGAATTTGTGGAACAGTGAAAAACCTCTGTGCATATATGAACAGCTTAAAAATGTTAATTTAAAACCTTATTTCATTCAGCATGATTCTCTCAGAATTGGAAACTCATGAAGATGCCTGGCCTTTCTTACTTCCTGTAAACTTGAAACTTGTTCCTGGTTATAAGAAAGTTATTAAAAAACCTATGGACTTTTCCACCATTAGAGACAAGCTAAGTAGTGGACAGTAAGTAAACCTATTGTAAATTTTACTTTACATTTTAAAAATATTTAAACATTGAAATACAGTACATTTTAAAAAACAAGTTAAACTATTTTGATCTGCCTACTCTAGCACCTCTGTGATTCCTTTTACAGCCAAAATAAAAACTCTTAACTGTATGCTTTTGTCTGCTATATCTAAGTGAAATAGCACGTCAGGTGGGAGAACGTGTGGAACTGGCTGAAAAACAATAAAACTGCCAGGTCAAATGCACAAAATCAATCAACAGGAAAAATGTTTTTTCCTCGTCTTTTCACATTGAGACATTTTAGTGTTGTTACATGTAGCAAGAACCAAGTGTGTGGGCTTTAAGCTAATTGAGTCCCTGTAAATAATGTTGTAGCTGTGGAGTGAATTGGTACCCCTGTTGTGAGAAGTCAGGTAACATTCCAGTAATGGTGGTTAATAATTTTGTAGCCCTAAAATTAGACTGCACAACAAAAGAAAAAGACACTATATTCCCCTGTTCCCCTTCCCTTCTTGTTACATCCCTGTGCTCTAATGACTCCCCACCAACAAAGAAAATTCTGTAATCCATAAAGATTGACCCTCTTCAGCATCCGTCAGCTCCACACAAAGCAAGTTTCCTAGGATAACACAAGGGGCTTTTTAACTTCTTCAGGCTTTTTCTCCCTTGAATATGAGATTTAAATGCTCCACACATGCTCATTGGTATTGGTAGACTTGTAACTTTTACTGTCTGTCTTTTTGATAATTTCTATGAATATTGGAACACTATTTGGGCCGTGTATGTTCAGGATAATAATAACAAAGGCAATGTTACAGGATTGATCTGGGCAGCCTTTTTTTGTATCTGATTGTTGCTCTTTGAGGTAAATGCAGCTGTACTCAACACTTACCTTAAAGGACTTGAGAATAGTCCAAGAATAGATGAATAAATGGAAAATAGCCATAGCATTTTAACTAGAAAGCTACTGAAGGGAAGGGGGAAGTTAATTTTTAAAAGTTTGTTTTCCAGTACAGGCTTGAAATTCTACCTTACTGAGTTTTTGAGGAAAATAACAAATAAAATGACGAGAGGCTATTTCCTTCCACTGGTGTTCATTTTCTTGTTAATATTTAAATTAGAATTAAAAAATTAAAAGTATAATTAACATGTAGAGCATTCATTAAGTATTCTGTGGCTGACTGTAAATTCACTGATGTTAAGGTAGTTCTTTCTCATGTAGCTGAAGTGGTTTTCCCGTTTGATTCTCCGTGTTCCAAAAATCATTCACCTTTTTCTTCTTTCAGGTACCCTAATCTTGAAGCATTTTCGCTAGATGTCAGGCTTGTTTTTGACAACTGTGAAACCTTTAATGAAGATGATTCTGACATAGGCAGGGCTGGCCACAACATGAGGAAGTATTTTGAAAAAAAATGGACAGAGATTTTCAAAGTGAGCTGAAGTTACCAGAACTCTTCTTTCTTATTTTTTTTTTTCCTTCTTTTTTTTTTTTTTTCATTAAATGAGGACTGATAAGACCAGCAATGTGAACTGTATTTACATGAAAGTGCAAGGCACATGCATAACTAATGACTGTTTTTTTCCTTTAAAATATCACATAGTTGTGATACTAGTTCTAAAGGCTTCACTCCTACAGCAACCATGGCCCCTTGGTTATTGGTTTGTGTGTTTTAACAAACGAATTTAGGTAGAACAGGGAAGCACACCCAAAGAATTTCAAAGAAAGGGGTGTTATAGTGCAATAGCAATTTTAAAATATATCAAAACGCACTGAATATTCAACTACCAGAGCTCTACTCGGGGAAATGGTTCTCTTTTCCCTTTCAATAAATATCTATTTTTCATTTTTTTACTTTGTAGTTTATTTTTTAGTGAATGTATTTAATTTTATGAATTATTTATGATTATACAGCATTCAGAATCTTCGTTTTCTGTGAAAAGGAAGAATTAGAAAATTGCTTTAAATCTTGAAAATACAACAAGGAATGTTTTAAAATACAAAACAAAGCCAAGTAAAACTGTTTACACTGATGTGCTGTAAAAGCACTAAAAATTAAACTTTACTGTAGAGTTACAAGTACATTTATATATATGTTGCTGCATCACTTGTGTAGTTAAATTGTATTTCAAGACAGTGAAGAAAAATTGAGACATGTATATACTGTTCATTATTGTTTATATTAAGTCTTGTTTTAAATATGTATGATGTGTACATATTGTTTGCAGACATTATTGTTTATGCCTTAGGAGGACGGTAGCATTTTATTTTAGTCTTAAGGTAATTATAGCTATATGGCTTGTACAGTAATTATCCTCTACCAACACTGTGGAGTCTCCTTAATCTTGGTAGTGCCTGCCTTTAAAACAGGGTGTAGGGGATATTAGTTTTCCATTTTTCTATTTTGTTATATAATTTCAAGCCACCACGGCCTCAAATTCAAGTATAATCATTTGTATCCATGTGGAATAAAATTGTGACGATTTCCTACGCACACAGTATTTTTTCATAGAAACATTTCCCTCCATTTGCCTTGCCACAGAAATAACAAAAAAGACATTTGTAACCACTGTGTTTTATCTACTGTGTGTTGTGGTGGCCTGTTGGGGCAGATAGATCGGAATTTTTTTTGTACTAATGTAAGAGTACTTGAAGTTTTATTTAAAAGAAATGTTGTGGAAAGGTAGCATTCTTTTTCTTTTCCTTTTTTAGGAGTGTTATTTTTCACTAGTATGTGTGGCACGGATACAATAAAAGACTGTTTTGCAAACCAGATTTTCTTGGCGATTTTAATATTTCAGATCCTGTGTATACAGGAGTTTTTTTAATAATATCTTGGGAGTCTTGCATTTAACATTCAGTTCTTACTATGATGCATCTAATTCTCCTGGCTTTTTAATGGTAATTCAAAAAGAAGCAGTTGCCAAGCAGTCAAGAGTGCAGTTCAACCACCTACTGGAATGGGTGTAAATAACATTAGGTATAACCGTTGGGCTGCCTAATATTTGACCTGTTTCTGCCAGTCCTGTTTACTGTTGTTACAGTGTGAATGCACGTGATAATGTAAATGCATGCCACATACAGTGTTTCTTAAAGCACTGTCCATGCAAGGTTTTGTCCTTTTTTTGGTCTGTAGAAGGTCATGAGTCATAATTCTTGCTCTGACTGAAGAAAATAGAGGAATTACAAATGAATAGTGTGGAACCCCAATACCTAGAGCTCCCTCACCAAGTACTGTTTTGGGTTTTTTTTGGGGGGGAGGTGTTGTTTTTTGCTTTTAAACTAGGCCTGCCATGTTTGAGTCGTAGAGCCTTGTTTTATACACTCCCTTAACGTTATACTTCTTGTCTCTGCTGAGAAAGAACAGTCAGTGCCTGGTTATTAATAAAATTTTTGTTTCTGTTGCCCTCCCCAGAAGATCTTGTTCAATAATATTTTTCTTTTCTAAAGTCCTGTTAGAATAATTCGAGTTACGTAGAAGAAAAATTTCACATTTGGGTGTCAGGCAGTCTTGCATTCTAACGTTAGCTCCACCACTGACTGCTTCACGCCTTTCCTTTTCATCACCTGTCTGAAGACTTCAATAAAAAGGTTTGCTGACGTGTTCCAGAAATGTGAAGATTGATCAGTGTTTTGAACATATGATGGTAGGCTTGAAAGAGTGTTACAAGTATGCTTAGATTATTGGGAAAACTGTTTCTTTGATGCAAAACAATTGTGTTTTTACTTAGATTCTGTACTGGTTAATGCTTTATCTGCTGTACGAGATCTAATATTAGTTTTCTGAAAAGTCAGAACAACATTACCAGCTACGCTACATACATAGTTGCATTTTTTCAGCTTGTATCCTAATTCAGCTGAAGAGCTGGGAAAGTTAAGGCGATAACAGCTACTATAGCTATGACAGTGAGACAAGCACCACCTCTCTTAACTCGACATTACCAATGTATTGCTTTGCTCACTAGCAGTCAGTGTCTTCATTACTATTTCAGTAAAATTATATTTACAGGAATTATTGTATTTGAATGGCAAGCTTGAATCACACACATGCCATCATATAGCTCCATAGAAAAGAGCAGGGATTTAACCACTAGAAAAATGTGCTTAACTTTTCTTCTTTGCTAACTTTATCTCCTGTTGATGTTTGTCTGTCTGTTTTCTTAGAGGAAAAGTTTTCCAGTGTGCTCTCTTCCTTTCTGAGCGAAGTATGCTCGTCTTAGTTTAGAGAATTTCTTGACAAGCTTTCAAACTCTTTATTTTAAAGTACCGTTAATGGTGCTCAATGAAGAGTGTTCTGGTTGTGAGTGTGGGTTCTCTTTTGTCTCTTGGCATCTCTGAAAAAAATTGGATGATATAAAAGCAGCTGAAAATTAGACATTGTAGTTGTCTTGGAGAAAATACATGTCTTTAAAAAGAGGTCTAAAGCTCTTTCTTTCATCTTTTTATATGATTTCTGTATTTTCCTAATGACAGTTAGAAGGGTAGATGTCCTTTGTTAACTGCGAATGGCACAGACATCTGAGGAACAGTCATTTTATATAATATGCTGAACAGGTGGCCTAGGTTTATTAAAGTTGTATCATTCCTAGATGTCTTGGATTTACCAAAATGTACCTGCAAACTGAGGGCTAAAGACTGAAATCGGGAACACCACAACTATGCTATTTGATTATGTAACTCTTCTCGAACTACCTTGAGCTTAGAACTTCAAAATTAACGAGAAATTTTTATAGCTAGTATGTACATTCAGAAAAATGAATGTGTTATCTTTTATTACACAAATTTATGTTGCTTGTATTGTCCAAACTAACCATCATTACTAGAACTGATAATAGCTAAATTTCTGGGCACATTACTGATTCACAGTGTCTTATTTAGCAAATAATTTCAAGTTTCCCATCCGTAAAATACTATGGAACAGTCTTTAAGTGTATTGGTGTGGTACTTATAATCCACACAATTTAAGTGCGTGATATTCACAACCGACTGTCTACCCTGCTCTTCAGTAAGGAAGTATCTAACAATTGATACAAAGTTCTTGTAAGGCCATGAGGTGTTTTATTTAGTAATATATAATCTTACAGATTGCTAAATGAGTGCAGCACATATGAAATAGACTGAATACTAGCCATCACCTGGGATTCACAATAATTAACGGGCAGTCATCAGTCAGTGAATCAAGTAGCGTGCTATCAGGTAACACATACTATAAAACAGAATGCAAGATCATACAGATTCAAACATGGAAGGTCGACCGTTTACATAAAAGGGCATGTTTCCTGGGCAAAGAGCGACTCCAAGAAAGTGATTTAGTTTTCCTCAAAAAAATCTAGGTCTCATGATAAATCATTTATTTTGCGTGAGTTGCTAAGCATGTACCAGGATGTGAAAACGGCAATGATTTCCTGATAGATGATGGGGTTGGGAGAGTTGTACTTGTTTGAAACCCCTTTAATTAAGCTGTTAATAGCAGGTAACTTCACACGTTCACTTGCACTCTTGCTCGTCCTGCACTGCTTGGAGCAACAGCCGGAGCCTTTCCCTGCCCCCGCCCCGGCCGCCGCCTCGGCGGCCCAGCACCGCTCTCTGGACGTGCCTCGTGTTGGAGCGGGCGGCCCCGCAGCGACTGGCGCGGCCCGAGCCGATCAGTTCTGAAGACGGAGCAGCAGGCCGGAGCTCACCTGCCCCGAGCTGGTTTCACAAGCTCCGTCCCGCACCCCGTTTCCCTCCTCTCAGTCACCAGTGCCGACACCCCCCTTTCAGCCCGCCTCCCACCGACGGGGCCTGTGTCACACAGTGACAAAACGCACCGGAGCAGGTAAGTGATTGCGGTGGTGGGTGGATCCCGGCCATCACATGTGGAAAGGGCTTGGACAAGAGCTGTGGGCGCAGTGGGGTAAAAGCAACACCCGCGCCGACGTTGCTTCCCTGAGGGGAATGACGGAGGGAGCGAGGAGTCGGTTAACGCAGCAACTCCCCCGTCGGCCTCCGCGCCGTGGTGCAGCCCGCAGCAGGGGAAGCCAGCTCAGGCTGCACCACGCTGAGAAGGCGGGGGGGCGCAGGCTGGGGAGAGATCGGCGCGTGCGCAGCGCGGCTGGCCGGTGTGGCAGCAGAGCTCCCTGGCGGGACAGTCTGCAAAGGGCCCTGCGAGGGCGGCGCGCGGTGGCCCGCGTCCTCCCGCCTTTGGGGGGCGGGGCGCGAAGCGGGGCTCGCGGTGCCCCGCCGGGGCGGGGGGGCGGGCGGCGGCGGGCTCCGTTTCCAGGCGTGTCCGTGGCGCTGCCGTGCCCGGGAGCGGCGGTTCGAGAGGCGGCGAGCCGGTGTCCCTGCGGCCGGCCGCTCCGCGCCGGTCCCCTCAGCGCCGGGCGGGCGGGCGTGACCTCTCGCTGCCGTTGCGGAAGGGCTGCGGTGGCCTTCCGCACTGCCCCGGGCAGCTGAGGCGGGGCCCTTCCCAGTGTTTACCTGGAACCCGCCATTAGAGCTGCGGATGAGATACCGGCCGTCCCTCGAGCCGTTTCCCTGACTGCGCCCGCGGTGCAGCGACCGTAGGTGTGACAGGCTGTAGGCGCTGGTAGCGGGAAGGGGGTTGTCAGAAATGCCTAGAATTGCTGTAGCTTTTTCTGTGATCAGCTGCGGGCGGCTGACGGGTTGGGAGGAGGTTGTAATTGCTAGAGAAGGTAACGCTATAGCGCTGAGCATCTCTGGTGACAAGTGCTCCAGGTTCTCGTTGCTCCCTCAGCTAGTTTAAACTGTTGATACCCGGAACCTCTCATTCCTAGGTTTGCTTTTCTGCAGTGAGCTCCTCAAAATCTCATAGCAAGAAGATTAAGGTGCCTTTTTCAGCCTCATCTTTCCAGTTGTCAAGCTTTGTCTGACTCTTGAGTTTCTCATAGTTGAAGGAAGTACGTTGATTTTCTCTCTACAGGTAAGAGATGTTGTTGATGCTGCTTAATCTGTTTAATGATTTTAAAGAGAATAGTAATAAAACTGGGAGAATGCTGAAGCTAAAATAGAAAGTATTCAAGGATCTGATCTTTAACTAAGTTGGGATGCCATACGCTGCCTGAAGGGAACACGTATTTTGTCCCTGTATATACCCTTGTGTCTGTATGTATATACGTGTGTGTATGCATACATTTATACATATACATTTATGCATATATATATTTATATGTCTACCTATATATGAACATGTATGTGTATATATATTTATACATAAAAACAAATGTGTTTGTGTATATATATAAAAACACATCTGTTTGCGGTTGCCTCTTAGCTCTGAAATTATTGTTCAGAATGAAGCACCTAAATAATAGTCTGCTGGTTTAGATAAGTTAACTGGATATAAATAGCATTGCTGCTTTTCTTCAGCATAAACAACTTTTAAGAGTTGTAGGC
Organism: Pelecanoides urinatrix; assembly: GCA_013400755.1. Taxonomy (NCBI): domain Eukaryota; kingdom Metazoa; phylum Chordata; class Aves; order Procellariiformes; family Procellariidae; genus Pelecanoides; species Pelecanoides urinatrix. The sequence continues at coordinate 70,518 of VZTQ01011174.1, forward strand.
ACTTCCTTTTGGCTCTATGCTTCCTTATTCTCAGGAAGCTTGACGGATCTGCAGCATGGGGAGGAAGTGGTTGGAATGTACCTTTTGGGGGTTTTCCCGGACATCAGCAGTGTAAATTGCTTGTCTGATGCTGAGATCTGAACTGGTCCAGCAGTCTTAAGTGCTGGGAAAATGTGCATGGAGTTCATCTTTTCTTCTGTTGTTTTTTGTAGCAGCAAATGCAATTTCTGGAGAGGTTCAAATTCTGATCACCCTCTTAATATTTGCATTTTGACTTTGACTTAAATGTCAGCATGCGATGTTTGATTTACATGAACATCGGGTCAAATCTCTGATTGACAACACAAGCCTGTTGTTGGTATTACTCCGATGTTTTGCCATCACTAATGTTGCTGCCTAATTGTGAAAGGTAGCAGAAGTTTGAATTTGAATAAGGTATTCAGGCCTGAAAAGAAAAATTTGTCTTGGACTCCGGTCATGAAATCTTAGTGCTCATCTGTGTTAGTCCTGCAGATATGAATTTATTGTTTAATCTGGCTTTATTCTAAAGAACATATACAATTGCCTACTCAATTATACTATAACAAGTGCTCTAAATGCTGTATTTTTAAAAGGAGTGTATCAACTGTTGAATCTGCAAACTGCACAGTATAATTCATTGGAATGTATTTCAGCAAGCTCCAGATTAGAATAATTTCCAGGAATCTTTTTGATATTGCTTCCTGATTAATTTTTTGGGGTCAATGATGATGTGCAAACATTCTTTTTTGGAGTTGTAAGTGGGAAGAGAAAGAATGCTGGTTATAGTTGCTGAAAGTGTTTATGTAAAACTGTAAGATTATTTTTGTCTATACCGTACCAATTGTTTCCTGTTAGAGCAAAGGATAGTTGAGGACTTGTCTCATAATAATGAATTAAGGAGAATAAAGACTGAACAGTATCTTTGACTGTTTGCTTCTGTAGGACTCTCATAATGTTTACATTTTACTATAAAACATTCTGAACAGGCAACCCTTTATTCCATGCTCAGTTATTCTATTTTTGTTATCTCCACTTGCTTCTTTTTAGGTAACTTTGTAAGTTTGTTAGTACAAGACTTACCTTTTTTCTGTATTACATTCAAAACAATGGGGCCTCATCCTGGTTGCATCCTCTTTGCATTGTAGTACACAAATGCTAAAGAATACAGAAAATAAAAATGACAGAGCTTCTTGGCAGTACAAGGAAAGCACTGTGCTCACAACTAACTGAAGTTTTCTCCAGCTGTCAGTTTGTGTTTTCTGTCATAATGTTTTTAGTCTTTGTAAGTCTTCTGTAGTACTCTGACCAGCTCTGTTCCTGCCTGCCTCCTGCTTGATAGTTTAGTCCCATCTCTGTGTGTGTCTCTCTCCTGCTGCAATCTGTATCTCTCTGGATCCTCGCTTCTCCCTGTGCATAAAAATTAATATTGCTTATTTCCTCTTTCACTCGTTACCACCAAGAAAAAAGAGAAGGGGTGGAGGGGTAGGGAGGAATGACAGTCTCTTCAAGTTCTAGTACAGCAGCTGTGGCTGCGTCCCTGCTCCCTAGACCAGCCCTCTGACTTCCAGTGAGGCTTCCTGCTCTGGACCCTTGCACCCAGTACTCCAAAGCCTGCCTTTTGCACTGGTTGCTGTATAAGCAGAGGCACAGCATTGCTGAGGGAGCATGTAAATGTTCTCTTTAATATCTGGAGATTGCAGGGGTGAGGAATAAATTACCCTTTCCTCCCTCTGACGGGGGTCCCACACTTAGTCAGATCTCTCCAGGAAGAAAAAGTATAACCTGGCCTGTGGCGATACAGATAACTTCATTTCACAAGAGTAGGGAAGATAATAGAAAGGAGGATGCAGTGGCTGTCACATCTCCAGACCATACCTCAAGCTAGCTTTTATTCTTTGCACTTGCTTCCCATAGTTCAAAATAGCTGTTAGTCTTTGGAAGCAAAGACTTAAGTGGAATTTTCTGTCATTTGTATTTCAGTCCTCGCGTACATTTGTGGCCTGCTCTCAGCTAGAGATTTGGCAATCTATTTTGTTCCTGGGCGCAGGTTTATAGGTATGATGAGACATGTTTCTGCTAATTCCACACTTTCATAAAAAGGTTTGTTGATGTGGATGGCCTGAAAATGGATACATGACACTTTCAGTTAAAGAGAGGATGGTTTGAAAGCAAATACAAAGACACCTTGTAACTTTCATCCCAGATAGGTAGGAAAACTTACCAGGCTTTTTTGATTGAGATCATATTGCTGTAATATTCTAGTAATTGATATACTACTAATTATTGGTATGCTAAGGTAGTGGCCTTCTACGATGGAGTAACTGCATGGGTGGACAAGGGAAGAACTACTGATGTGATCTACCTGGACTTCTGTAAGGCCTTTGACACGGTCCCACACAACAACCTCGTCTCTAAATTAGAGATGGGTTTGATGGGTGGACTGTTGGAAGGATAAGGAGTCGGCTGGCTGGCCGTGTCCCAAGAGTTGCAGTCAATGGCTCAATGTCCAAATGGAAACCAGTAACAAGTGGTTTCCCTCAAGGGTCCACACTTCAACCAGTACTATTTAATGTCTTCATCAGAGACGTAGGCAGTGGCATTGAGTACACCCTCAGCAAGTGTGCAGATGACACCAAGTTGAGAGGTGCAGCTGATTTGTTCGAGGGAAGGGATGCCATCCAGAGGGACCTTGACAGGCTTGAAGAGTGGGCCAACTCATGAAGTTCAAAAAGGGCAAGTGCAAGGTCCTGCACCTGGGTCGGGGAAATCCCCAGTATCGGTACAGAATGGGGGATGAATGGATTGAGATTGGCCCTGCGAAGAAGCACTTGGGGATACTGGTGGATGAGAAATTAGATATGAGCCGGCAGTGCATGCTTGCAGCCCAGAAATCCAGTCGTATCCTGGGCTGCATCAAAAGCAGCGTGGCCAGCAGGTCTCGGGAGGGGATTCTCTCCCTCTACTCAGCTCTCGTCAGACCCCACGTGGAGCACTGCGTCCAGCTCTGGGGTCCCCAGTACAAGGAAGACATGGACCTGTTGAGAGTGGATCCAGAGGAGGCCACAACAGCCATCAGAGGGCTGGAACACCTCTCCTGTGGAGAAAGGCTGAGAGCGTTGGTTCAGCGCGGAGAAGAGAAGGCTCTGGGGAGACCTGGTGGCAGCCGTTCAATATGTAAAGGGGGATCATAAGAAAGATGGAGAGAGACTTTTTACCAGGCAGGGCCTGTGGTGACAGGACAAGGGGCATGGTTTTAAACTGAAAGAGGGTAGGGTTAGATTGGGTGGGAGGAAGAAAATCTTTACTATGGGGGTGGTGAGACACCGGAACAGGGAAACTGGATGCCCCATCCCTGGAAGCGTTGGATGGGGCTTTGAGCAACTTGATATAATGGAAGATGTCTACCCATGGCAGGGGGGTTGGACTAGATGACCCAAACCATTCTATGATTCTATGATTCTGTATTCCCGGTGCAACACTAATCAATGCTTTGACTGTCTTCTGCAGTGCCCATTTATTCCATTGTGTCTAGTGTAGATGCAAATCGTAACAAATTTGAGCTGCGAACTTCTTACAATAAATTAAATAACTAGAATAACTTGTTTTGCCACTGCTCTAAGACCAAGTAGCTACTATGGAATCTTGCGTGTTGTGCTGCAAAATTGCAAGTTGACATTAAAAGTTTAGATATGTTAATTCTAACCAAGTCATAAACCCCTCATCTCATTGCTGTGATAAATCTCTGGTTTAAGTTGAAGATAAAACAACGCTTAGATGAAAAATCTGCCTGTGCAAATGAATTTTTTTTTTTCCTGGAGAACGTGTCTTGTTAAGATAGTATGTTTCGTTTATGAAATAGGAGAGAGAAGTCTAACTGTTAAACTTTTTTTCAGATATTTTTGTTGAAAGTAGATAAAATGGCGACGTTAATTCACACTTTAGCAGATCATAGTGATGATGTCAACTACTGTGCCTTCTCATCGTCGTGCTTGGCTACTTGTTCCTTGGACAAAACAATTCGCGTTTATTCTTTAAACAAGTTCACTGAGCTTCCGTACTCGCCTTTAAAAGGTCATACATACGCTGTCCACTGCTGCTGCTTCTCTCCATCAGGACACGTTTTAGCCTCGTGTTCCACAGATGGCACTACCATGGTTTGGGACGCTCGTGACGGTCGGACGCTGGCAGTGCTAGAGCAGCCCAGCGGCAGTCCTGTCAGAGTCTGCCGATTTTCTCCGGAGTCCACATATCTAGTGTCAGGGGCAGCGGATGGGAGTGTGGTTCTTTGGAACGTGCAGTCATTGAAACTGTACAGGTAAGTGCCAAATATTTTTTGACAGCCTTGTTTACAGTGACAAGAATATAATTTAAGTAGTATGCTGTACTGTGTACAAAACTTGTAGACTTACACCACTGATTAATATAACGAAGAAACGGGAATAGGATTTAGAAGACCAAAAGTTTATCAATAGGAGAGGGAGAAGTGCTGAGTCTTTTTTTTTTTTTTAAAGTTAAACAATGCAAACTCAAGAAGCTTTAACTTTTACTAAGTTATCTTTCATCTAAATCCTGATTTTTTTGAAGTTCATGGAAGTGTTTTTGTTGATTTAACATGAAATCAGGATGCATTGCATACTGCATGCATCTGGTTTCTAAACAATGGGTGAACAAACTATGATACGTAATATACAGTTAATGGAGCCTGACTGTGCTGTGTGCCTTATATTGCATTATACATAGGGTTTTAATTAAGTATTTAATTACAAGGCTATTTGGAGTCCAGGGAGGTCCTAGAAGCTTGATAGTAATCCAGCAATCAAAGAGTTTGGAAACTGTTGACATATCCTGAAACCATACAGTTTAAGACATAACAGTGACAGAAAGGAATATTGGAGCTGAGTGCATTAAGTATGTCAGTCAACATTTCACATGGGTTTCAAATAAACATTTGGAACAAAGCAGATGAGGATTTTTAGTGATGTTGCACAGTTAAAGGCATGAACCTTAGGGTGATCTTCAAAGTCCTCCTCTACATCTCTGTATTTCAGTAAAGTCTTCAGGCCAGTTGTTGTAATCTGTACTTTGGCAAGACATTATTTAGGTTTCAGAGCAGCAATTATACATCTCTCTAAAGTTAGGAAAGAAGTTAAGAATTTGAGAGAATTGATGAGATGTTTCACTCAGGATGAGGGAGCAGCCATTTCTTGAAAGCCAAACTTTTTTGATTTTAGTAATCCCCTGTCAAGAGTGTTACTGCTTTTGTGGCTTCTCTACCTTTGCCTTCCACAGCAGTGATTTAGATGGGAACTGCAACATTTTTCAAAATGATTGATTATAGTTGTCTGAAATCATGTAAATCTGGAAACCTGTCCATAAACAGAATTCGAATAGATTTTTGCCACCTTGTTGTTTGTAATGCATACAGAAACACCAAAATGGTTGTTTTGTTTTCAGGGAATGGAGAGGTATTGATTACGTATTGTTTCTTAGTTTTATCTTTAAGAAAAATTGGGAATTTCAGTCATTAGTGTTCTGAAATCTAAGGGTTTATCTATTTTGAGGTATTACTAGTGAAGAGTTCTTTTTTTAATTCAGAGTGCTTGTTACTGACAGGGAAAAAACCCCAGAAATATTAAGAAGTGATTTCTTACAAGTGTATGCTATTAATATATGCAGTGATGCATGTTTTAGAGCTATATCCTTAATTTCCTCCTAATTGAATGGTGGATGTATAATGACTATGTAGAAACTATATTGTTGTTTAAATTATTCTACTTCAGTGTTCCCGTTGTAAAGAAAAAAGAAAAAACTTGAACATTCCAATCCTGTCCCCTTCACTTCACTTTTAAAAGTTCATTTCAAAGTGTTAGCATGCCAACAGTAGTCAGCTTAACTTTAATTGTATATATTTTGGGATGTGTGTGTGTATATATTTTCAGCTGATGAATTTTTTTTATTATTATTGTCATTTGTAATTGCAGATAGAAAAGTGCATCTGCCCCGTTTTCTTAAAGCTGAGATCAATATTACTTAGAAATTATCAAGGTGCTTAAGTATTATGTCAGAGGATTTTAGCTAACCATCTAATGTCAGTCTGTGGTCCTCTGTTTCTTTTGCAACAGTTGATTGTGTTGATGCTAAAAGAGAGAACACCTTTTACCACACTATTATGTCACTTGACTAAATATACGGATGGTAATTACAAGAAAGGTTCCAGTTACTCCTTATCAGCTCAACTGTTGTAATTGACTGTCTGTTCAAATTGTGAAGCAAGATGGCTATTTAAATCATCCCTATGATGGATGTGAACAAGCAATGGATGATGAAAGCAAGTTAATTCATGTGTATTTCTTAAAGTGTTCTCTATTTCCTGTTTGGTAGTTACGATACTGATATCTGGCCTGCAAGTCTTAAATGCATACTCTGAGCATGTATAGTACTATTTATTTTACTGTTACGTTTTCAGAGCAGAATCTGCAGCTTTTTGTGTGAAAGAAGGAAAGTTCTAAAAGCTGCACGAAGGAAAAAGAATTGTACATATAAAAACGGGAAGCACTGTAGTGTATTTGATAGTATTCTTAATGATAGAATTAAGGGAGTCACTGCTTTTTTTGAAGGTCCTGGGTCTGATTAGAGACTCTCGGGAAAGTTTATTGACTTGTCTTCTGTGGCCTCTGTTTGACACCTCTGGCTGTAAACAAAATTTCTATCAGCAAAAGAGAATGAGCAGCTGTTCTACAAAATACAATGACAGCGTAAATAAGACTGACATTTCTTGCTGTACGACTGTTGCTTATGGCCGTGATTTTTTTTCCTGCACTTAAAGATTCAACTATGCATGCCAAGCTGGTTGTAGTGTCCATTAAAAGGAGTGAGACACTTTCAATTGACTTTAGGTTACTATCAGATAACCTAAAGGATGTTAGGTTGACCCACTTCCTTCCTGAGGAGTGACCACACTTCCATATCTGCTAGGAATTTTCTTTTAAGATCAGTTGTACAATGTGCTTTGGATGACTTACTTAAAATACAGAAATAATTTTTTTCACATTGCTTTCTCTTGTGTATGAGTAGTCCAAAATTAACCCTATATCATAAATCACAAAGTATTCTACTCAGCTACAGCTTATCATATGGGTTAGTAGGTGTTCTGTTCTGTCTTTAAAAACAGGACAGAGAAATTGTGGGAGTCTTTTTCTCCCCTCTTTGTGTACGTGTAAATCTGTGTTATGATAGCTGTGTATTTAACTTTGAATTTTAAAGTTTATCCTGCCTTAGAATTTTACCAGTGCATTGTGCCTTTCAAATGCTAAGTCCGTGCAGATTTGTCTTTAGTTTGAAAATTATTTTATCACTCAGTTAAAATTATTGTCTTGGGGTGCCGTCTCACATTTTTCCTCTTGCAGTCAAAGAGCAGGTTCTGGTTCCTGCAGCTGTGCTTATTTTGCATTTCTTTCCACAGTTGGTGTGAGTTTCTCACCCTTCTGTTACCAAGTTCCAAAGTGCAAAACTTAGAATGGTTTGGCTTATTGTATCAGATTGCATCTTCAGAACATTACTTATTCTAAATTCAGGTCCCGTGTACTCTTGCTTTTCAGATCTGGGAATGTTAAAGATGGTTCTTTGGTGGCCTGTGCCTTTTCTCCTAATGGAAATTTCTTTGTCACTGGATCATCGTGTGGTGATTTAACCATTTGGGATGATAAGATGAGATGCCTGTATAATGAAAAAGCACATGATCTTGGTGTTACCTGCTGTGATATTTCTTCACAGCCAATTTCTGGTTAGTTACTTGACTTGTCAGGGGAGGACATGGGGGAAAAAAAGTTATTTTGTTTCTCTCTAGCTCTTGTTTTCATATTCTTTTTAGCATCAGTGCTCAAGATACAAATGACATTGGGAAGAGCTGATGTTTTAGAATATTCTGAATATTCTTAAGTAAAAGTTGTAGTCAGGTTGATGACAAGGAATGTACTAGGTCAACAAACAAGGTGATTAGCATGCTTATGATACATTTCAGTAGCTAATTATCCTGTCAGGGTTTTGGAAAATATTTGGGCAGTGTCTGTAAGTGAAGCCTATCTCCTGAGGCTCACAAGAGCGTTAGAAGATGCAGTGCTTGATTACCATTCCCACTTTACTCTTTCATACTTGGGTTCCCCAAGGAGCAGGACTGGATTAAAGCAATGCAGAGAACTGTAAACCTAATAAGCTGAATGCTTGAGCTGTGGGGTGTGAATAGATGGACTGTTTTCCTGCACCTGACTTTCTCAGTTGGAGGAATTTGGGGGAGCAGTGAGCCCAGAATCTCACATGTCCCACTAAGATGTGGTACTGTTCAAGTGTCTTACAGCTGTTGTAGCTGACCTCACTGTATAAGTTGCGTTTCCATTTTGTCGTTACGTGCTTCTTCACAGTTGTGATGGGCAAGAACTTAGTTTTTTCTTTGGAGAATGAAATCTGATATTCTTGTATATATTTGAGTATTGAGAACAAAAACATAAGGCATGCATAGCGTAGGCCTTTCTCAGGGCTGCATTGCATATTATGTTCAGTTTGCATTCATTTCACATTTGTAAGGCTTTCTGTGGAACTAAAATAATTAGAACCTAGATTTCTCTATATGCAAAAATATGTATACTGAAAATTACATATTTAGACTTCCAGTTATCTCAGGGAAAGCTTTGCATTTGTGTGTGCAGGCTTTTAAAATTATTATTGTGGTTTAATCCTGTGGGCAGCTCAGCCCCACGCAGCCGCTCGCTCACTCTCTCCCAGTGCGATGCGGAGAGAATCGAAGAGTTTTCGAAGTGTGAAAACTCATGGGTTAAGATAAAGACAGTTTAATAGAGAAAGCAAAAGCTGCACGTGCAAGCAAAGCAAAATAAGGAATTCATTCACTGTTTCCCATCAGCAGGCAGGTCTTCAGCCATATGCAGGAAAGCAGGACTTCATCATGCATAACAGTGGCTTGGAAAGGCAAATGCCATAACTCCAAATGTCCTCCCTTCTTTCGACCAGCTTTTATTGCTGAGCACGATGCCATGTGGCCTGGGATATCCCTTGGGTCAGTTGGGGTCAGCTGTCCCAGCCGTGTCCCCTCCCGAACCCTTGTGCCCCCCAGCCTGCTCACGGGTGGGGTGGGGTGGGGAGCAGAAACGGCCTTGACTGTGTGTAAGCACTGCTCAGCAGGAACAAAACATCCCTGTGTTATCAGTGCTGCTTTGGTCACAAATCCAAAATACAGCACCATAGGCGGTACTATCCCAGCCAAAACCAGTACAATTATGTCACAACACAGACTTTTTGTATAATTGTGTGGGAATACTGAAGAGTTGCATGTCTAAGCTTACACAGCTTGTATAGTGGGAAGAAACATTTGCACAAACAAGGAGAACTTCTATTTGAAATATCCCAGTAGAAGTTAATTGCAGTACAGGAAAGTGTCATAGCCGAACAACCAAATATTGGAAATCCTGGAATATTTATAAGAGTCTGAAAAGCTGAAAGCTTAATTTGTATAAATTTTTGTCAGGTAAAAGTGTTTAATGAAGAGTTAGAAAATCACATAGTCAACTGCTTTTGATGGAGGTTGGGAAATTGGGCAGAAGCCTCATTGTCAGATTTAGGAAGTAATGCTGTAACTTGTCTTAACAACCTGGTAGGTTATACTTTTGTGCTTTCCAGATTTACTGTGGAGACAAAGTGGTCTCCGTGAAGATACGTAGGCTTCTGTTCTCAGAGTATACATGAGCTGCTCTTTCAAAGGTAGCAAAATGATAACTGAGCAGCCACTTGCATCTTTCAGTGCTGAACACAGCAGTAAGTACTGCCGTCTGTGTACCACCTTGTCTAAGAAGGTGGTACAGGGCAGGAAGAAAGCAGGAGAAGCAGCGGGGGAAAAAAGCAGGACAGAAGCAGGAGAAAGCTGAGGAGGTAGGATGTGAGCATATACTTTGGTGCAGAGAATTAGTGACTGACAATACCAAATCAATCAAATGTGTGTCCACTGAAAGGTGTAGGGACAGCATTGAATTAATCTGTCAATGGAAAGGGGATTAATCTTTAAATAACACCTCTAGATCTTTCTTGGTAAAAATACCCAAAAAACTCCATCGTAATCTAAGAGTTGCATCTGAGGGCAAAGGAACATGTTGAAGCTGAGACAGATCAGAGTGTAATTTCCACCGCTCCCATCTTCTGTTGAGATTATTCTCTTGGTTTAAAGAAGCACATTACCAACCCTGCAGCCTTCTGCCAAGATAGAGGGAAATAGGCTAAATGGTTCTAGAACTTCTGCAACTCTTTTTATTAACACTTCCAAAAAGTAGTATTGAGATTAAGGAGATTTACCAAATTCCAGTGTAAGAATGCTGATGTAGTTTACTGGTATGCTGTTATTTTCAGTACTTCTGATTCCCATTAATATATTTGAATTTTATCAGGTGATGAACATGGATTCAGATACTTCCAGATGGCTTCTTGTGGTCAAGATAATCAGGTCAAACTCTGGCTTATTTTGTTTGCAGATTTCTTAGGTGTGTATAGTGATGTTTTTTTCATATTCCAATGTCTTAAGTCTTCAGTGACAATTTACATCTAAGATCAAATTTATACTGTCATGGATTCACAGCCAAACTAAGCACAAGTTGAAAGTTTTCTGTTAATTGTTTGGCAGGAGAGCAGCTAAGGCATGCAGCACTTTGTGACATTGGGCCCTGTAGATTTTACTTAGTGATCTATTTATCAATAATTGTAAAAGTAAAGATTTAAAAAAAATTTTCCCCAATTCCCTCAAACTTAATGTTATGATAAACATTTGGTTTTAATTAGCATTTTAATCTTTTTTGGTAAGCAGGTAACATTTCTACTGTGGCCTTTGAGCAGGCTGATAGGTTGAAACCTCTTAATCTGCCAGGCCAGGGAGAGGTTTCCTTTCGTCTTTCAGTACATCTTGGCCCTTGAGCAAGAGCTGGAGAAATGAAAACACTGTTGGCTCCTGCTGAAACTGCAATGTAGATGTGTGACTGCTGTAGAAACTAGGCAGATGGTCAAAACCATCTTCAGTGGGTGCTTTTTTGTAATCTCTTTTATATAGAAGTGTGTAAGGATGAATATTGCATGTACGGATACTCATTTAATTATCTAAAACACTGTTAGACATGCTAAGATTACAAAGTGAGGAAGTCAGAGATGTTAAAATTGTCTGTGTGATCTTTTATCCCCTTTTTTGTAGACAGTATGTCACAGAGTCAGATCTTTGGAGCAGCTTTACGCTTCTAAAAGCAGCTTGTCTTATACCTTGTTAAATATGTCCATATGTAATAATTTACTTTTTGAATTTTTAGGTGTTGAATTAAAATATAAATGTACATTGAATGGACATTCTGCCCCCGTTCTGGCTTGTGCATTTTCTTATGATGGGCAGATGTTAGTTTCAGGGTAAGCAGCATCTTTTACCTGTTCAAATTTCATGCAGATGACTGTCCAGGCTCACGCTTCAGTATTGTAAACGAAGTCCAAAAGAGTTGGAGATTTCAAAATGTATTTTCAATAATTAAGGAATAGTTCTGTGACCTCCAGAACTACTGAAGTGTCATTCCAGTTGGTCTGTGTCTTGTGGCTGATTGAGTTTGAAATCTAGGATGTTGCAAGCTCTGTTCTCTTGATTACTGTGATGAGATTCATGATTTCTTGGTTTTGAGGCATTTATGTGGCCTTTCATGAAATATTTTATGTATTTATTGCATTGCACATGTATTTTATGTATTGCATTGCACTACTTCCTCTAGCTTGCTTTGCAAATGAAAAGGTTTCAAAAATAAATAGAAGTCCTGAGAGTAGATCATGGATAGCCAGATTCTCTGCATCTGCTTTACAGATACTGCTTGCAAAGACAAAGTAGATATGGTACAGACACTGGGGAGCACTGGGAGTGGGGGCCAGTTTGCATAAGCACTGAGCAAATCCTAAACATCAGAAATTCTCATGGAACTGCAGAATTTTCATATTTAACTACTGTTTTTTACATCATGCTGGAGGTACGGCTAATCAGTGTTGTTTTAAGGTGGGCATGGGCAGAGGGGATTTAGGTATCTAAGCTTTTCATGAAGTGGTGTTAAGAAGTCTGTTTGCTCTTATTTTGTTTGTGGAAAAGGTTTTTTTCTTCCTCTTAACTAAAAATAGTTTCCTTTTTCCTCTCTGCATCATTTTAATGTCGATGTGTTTTTTTTTTAAAGGTCTGTCGACAAGTGCGTCCTAATATATGAAACTGTAAGTATAGCATAGTGCAAGATCATTCATTGGATTGTTGTCTTTAAATATCAGCAATGCTTCTACAGTGTCTTATCAACAAAAAGAAATATTAAAGAATAGGAACTATATAAACCTAAAATATTTACTGTGCATTTGGGGGTAGGGGGGAGTTTGGGGAAAAATGTGTCTTGAGAATTGATCAGTCTTTCTCACTTTTTATTGACATTTCTTCGAAGGTCTCTTTCTCTACAGTAGAGTATTATTCAATGAATTCCATACTTTCATGTTATCTTCATATTGAAATAGAAGGATTTTTTGTTATCCTAAATTTATCTTAGCTTCCAAAGCAAGAAGGACTGTAGCTTTTGACATAAAATCGGGAATGGTGATCATAGAAATTCTTCAGTTAATTATATATAAAGTGCACATAATATAGAAGCATAAAATAGAAGCATAATAAAGAATTCAAGAAAATTTTTATGTTAAATACATAGATAAATACATATCTTTTCTTTAAAACGTGTTGTTTAGGCATTTTCTGTAATACTGTTATTACATCCCTCGTGGTTCACCTGTAAGTGGTATTTACCCTTAGTACTTTATAGTATTAAAAATAATTATTTTGCTAAAAATGCAGGATGAACAAATTCTAAGCTTCTCCAGCTTGCTCTGCACATACTATTGTACTGATACAATTATTTAATGGGGGTTAAAGTTTTTCACCAAAATCACTAATTGGATACCTCCCCAATTTTTGGCCCAATTATTTTAGCAGTTTGAAGCTTAGACAGCTATGTAAGGAGTACCCTAGATTTTTTTGAACCCCGGAAAATTGAAAGATGCAGAAAACCACTGCGTAAGTATTTCTTAATACTACTCATCAGCTTTTGTGGCCTTAGATTTTTATCAAATGGGACAATAATTTTTATAACTGTTGAGGAGAAGTGGGGGCAATAAACCTTTGTGGGAGGGAGAGAGATTTCAACCTAAAATAGGGCACTTTCTTCATGATGGACAGCTCAAAAAACTGGAGGGCTGACCGATCAATTAGTGATTCAGAATAACTTTGCTCTTCATCTTTCCAATCTGTCTGTACCTGTCAAAGAAGTAGTATCTTTCATAAGAAGGTTAATCTTTCAAATCATAAGTTAAAACTGTGTGGAAATCCAGGAATTTGTTTTTTAGTAGCATCTAGTGGCCAAATAGAAGAACCACAGGAGTGATTAATTACTGGCCCAATTGAAGGATTGTAGCAAGAAGTCTATTTGAATTTCAGTTACTTCGTCATTTTTGGTCATTTCTAATCCTAGATTTGTAGAAGAAATGTTTTTATCCACATGAGCAACCAGCCAATACGGGTGTAATTAATTCAGTTGGTATTTCTGGTATTGTTATGCTGAAAGTTCCGTGCTGGTTGATTGTGCAAGGCTAGCAGTGTTCCAATTGGATAGGGGACTTCAAGCAGGAAATTCAAGTTGCATTTCCGACTCTGCTGCTGATCAGCTTTGGCAAGATTGTATGACTTCTCTGAAGGTAACTTCTGTCATCTTCCAAGAACCAATTTTATTCCTTATCTTGAAAGAAGGTATACAAGTGAATGAACATTCTTTTTACTCTTCAAGATTTAAAATCACAAATATTCTTTTACAGAGTACTGGCAATACCCTTCATACTTTGTCTCAGCATACCAGGTAAGAATTCAGTATGATTTTTCTGTTTTACTGTTAATAAATAAAAAAAAATAAAACTCTTTTCTTTTGAATCTTCACACATCTAATTTTTATTCGTAGATACGTTACAACTTGTGCTTTTGCCCCATGTAGTCCCTTACTTGCCACAGGTTCAATGGATAAAACTGTGAACATATGGCAGTTTGACCTTAAGCAACTCTGTGCAGGTTAGTGTGTGAAGTATTTGTAACCGGTTCTTTAAATTTAAAGCACAGTATTGTTGAACACCTTATGAAGATGCAAAACCCCCACTTTTTCTTACATGCAGTTAGTTTGTAACCTCAGGATTATGTGCCTGTTATTTATCTTTTCTCTGAATTGATCTTATCAATGTCCTACAGAGGTATTCTCTTTTTGTTTTTTGAAGAAAAGATATACTAGAAGTATTTTAATTCTATTAATCTGCTGTATCTTCTTTTCTGATATTCACCATTTCTTACTTCCTGGACAGCATTTAAGAGATTAATATTATTCCCAGAGTGCTGAAAGACTTTTTGTACAAGTATCATTGGCAATGAGTTAAACAGAAAATATGCTGATTGCAAGCATAATTGTCAACAAGAAATACAGCTTATCAGTTGTTATAGGTGAAAAAACCAGAATAATTAATGTTACAAAACATACCATCACCTAAAGTATGTGGAACAAAGGTACATCGATCTTTGTTCAAAGCACAAGAGTAAGTTTGGACTTTGATCTGCTTTTCTAAGGAGGTGTGAGACTTGGTTTCAGTGTCTGCTGACACTTTTCTGTCTTTTAGTTCCATTCAAATTTGACAGAAGTGTAGGCATCTGAGAGATTAAATTCCTCTAAACTTTGAAAATCGTTAGGTAAAAGACAAAGCCAAATTACTGCCCCCCACTGAAGTAATGTCTAATAAGCATTTCTTTTATTAGATATTGGGGAATGTATAGTACTGAGAACACTTGAAAACCAGTGTTCATTACTGCCATTGTTCTTAGAACTGGGTTTATTTCAGTGTTGTTTTTTTGGGGGGATGGGAGGGTGTTGTTTGTGTGGTTTTTTAACTGTCTTTTCTCTTTCCTTTCCAAAGGAAATACTGTAGAAAATGAATCTAAAGTGACTGTTGAGAACTGGTCAGAGGACGATGTTTCAGCCTGGCTGCGCGCACAGGACTTAGCAGACTTTGTTGGGCTTTTCAAAATGAATAACATTGATGGCAAGGAACTACTGAATCTTACTAAAGAAAGTCTGACTAATGAATTAAAAATTGGTAAGAGTATAGAAATCCAAATAGTTTTTAACCTTTAGAGTACGTGTGAAATGTTGGAATGAAAGCGAGTTAGGATTTCCATACATGCATTTTTTTTTTCCCTGAAATGCATTTTTATTTCATTACCAGGGCTGATAAAAAACCCTAATGTCACATTATCCACAATACTCTTTTTTTTTTGTGTGTGCATTTGCTTATACCTAGAGACATCAAATGCACTTCCACCAACAATGCTGTGTTAAGTGGTCTTACCTGCTTTTGTTTCTGTTTTCCTTTTTAGAACCTGTATCATTAAGCTGTAGAAAAGGAATTTCAGCTTTTGTGTATACTTAGTGATTCTGACTTTGGTAAATAGGGTACTCTATAGTTTTTCCTATCAGCCTGCAGAAGTGCCATGTTTATAATACTATGTGGTCAACTACCTTGAATTTAGCAGTGAAATTCTTCAGTGTACCATTACCATAATAGAGAACCACAAGGTATGTTTTAGTTTTTACTTACTTCAGAGCATTTGGAGCATTTGATGTTGACGTTTAGTAAGAATCAAGCAAAGCTTGCTGGCTCAGACGCTTTATAATTCATCAGGTGTCCTAGTTAATACATTGTCCTGTCACTTTATTGCAAAACTGTGACTACATTTTAGAAGGAATCACAAGGAAGTGCCATATTAGTAATGATTCCACAGCGGTAATTCTGAAATAAGAAATTTAAGGATGGTGAACTACATTGGAACTTTCTGAATATAAGCTCTGTATTCATTTTGATGGCTAGATTTAGGTGTAAATTAGGTGCTGGTATGTTTGCCAAAGTGAGATCAAGTATAGCAAAAGGTCGAATGAGTTAAGAAACATTTTAAAAAGTACAGTTTTATTTTTAGAAGTTAGTATTCTTCATTGCAGGAAGGCTGCTCCCTCCCTTTTTTATTTTGCGCGTGTGTGTGTGGTATTGGTCTGTATCAGATCATAGTATCTCTGTGTATCAACTAGCTTTGCTGAATTCTAGAAATCCAACAGAAATGCTGGGAATCTGTCAGGAGTTGTCATCCACGAAAGACACTTGGCTTTATTTGTTTCTGCACACATTTTCGTTAACATTGCAGTAGCCTAAAACTCTGTTGCAGCAATCACCAGCTGAGGCTAATCAAATAATGCAGACTAGAAAGTTATGTGAGAATTGAATGCAGTGTGACCAGTAATGAGAACTGACCTGCTGAATATAGCGTTCTCTATGGGGAAAGAAAATCAACAAAAAGCATGTGTTGCCTGATAGATTTGTAATGACGCTATCGAGAACAATTTCAAACTCAAATAAGAAAATAAAATCTGAGTTGTAAGACCCCATTGTAAGGCAGGCTATAAGATGCAAAGGATGGATGTGGCTTTAGACAGAGCATGTGTAGAATACAGGCTGATTATGGGAAGCTGTTGCTTTCTGGCTCTTTCATTTGCTATAAAAGGATGCATTGAGGATTGATTGTACATAGGAGCTGAAGTAGCTTCAGTATGTTCTTTCCCATTATCAGGTAAAATGCTCATTGCTCAGTCTCTGTTCTCAAGACTTGGTCTTTTGCCATGCTTTTTCTTCAGTAGGTACTTTAACACCCATCAAAAGATTATAGAATAAGGAGTCAGATTTTCACAGGTATCAAGCAGCTGTAAGAAATTTTTGAAACAGCTCTAACTGAAATCAGTTACTGTCTTAATAAACATAAGCTACTCCACAAATATGAACAAGCATACATGCAATGTGAAGCAATGAGTTCCACTTTAATGGTTATATGAAAGACATTTTTAAAAGAAAATAATGAAATAGACTACTCAAAGTCGCCAAATAAAATAATTCACATCATTCAGTTCTGAAACGGTAAATGCTTGTTATTCTGCTTCTACATATCATTCTACAACTATAATTGGCACAGAATAGAAATTACGGCCTGATATATTTGACTTGAAGAATTGTCTCTATCTGCCGTGGCTCAAGCATTTACAAAATAGGAAAATACTATCTGCTTAGAACTTACATTTTAGACCATTTTACTTGGTGATTGATAGGATAGGAACTTTTTCTTCTATTATTTTGTATTAGCTGCTTATTTCTTGTCCTGTTAGTCTTTGCTTCAGCTTTGATTCACATTTAATGAAACGCCTTTGAAGGCGTTTAATCTAAGAGAAAGCAATCAGCAAGTCGTTCACATAACATTTCTTTAGCTTCTTTGATTGTTTTTGACAGCTTTTTGAAAGAATGCTTCATTACCATGCAAATGGAACTAGCCTCTTTCCAACCGAATTGTCATATAATATAAATAATATAACTAATACTGTATTAAACTCTATAAGATGTTGAGCAAAAGTAAAATGACCATTATATACATTCTGTCTGAAAAGTTTGTACATTTAACAAAGTTCAGGATTTCTCATTCTTAACAGGCATGACACATTCACTGCAATTCTGTGATGCAGGTGAGGCACAAAAAAAGAAATACGCATCCTCTTCCAATTCAGAATGCAAGGTGGGGCTACATTGTTCCACGCCTGCATACTCTTTTTCCTATCTGGCTAACTGAATGTATTAATGTAAGGTGAATCTTGAGTTTAGTTTGTTTGCAGAGGGTCGTCAGGAGGTGAAATTAGGTTTAATTTTTGGAAAACTACACCTTCAGTTTAGGGGTTATGCCACACACAAAGCATATTGTACTGTAATATCACAAATGGTAAAGAAGTTGGAGGCATTCCAAATCCTTTCCTTTCTTCTGCGGCACATTGAGAAGGCTTCTTTTCATGTGACTCTGTCCTGATTTAGGTTAGGTCTGTAAAGAGGATAGATTGTCTTAAAGACAGTTCAACCCTTTCCTCGCTTGCTGCAGGGTGTCCTTAGAACATAACTTAAACCAAGGATGAATATGCATAAACTGAATTTGAGTCACTTGTGATTCCCCATGCCTTACACGTATACTGAAGTAGGAGTAAACTTTGGGGGAATTGCTCAGTATAGATTAAACAGAAAATTGCATGTGCTTTGCCTATATCAACAAAATCTTAAGTGTTCTTTTATAACTAGTTTTCAAAAGATGATGTGTCATGGATAATTCTTTAATCCCTGACTAGAGATTTAATCAGAAGGTAGTTAATTGAGGTGCAAACTGGATGCTATAATCTTTAATCTGTTTGCATGAGAGGAATTTAGGAAAAATTGCCCATATGATGAAGATTGTAGAAGATGCCTTCAAAATCCAGTTATAACTACAGAATTATTTGGCTCCTTTTTTACCTTTCTTTCCTTTGGTTATATTCTTAATTTTTCTTGATCCCAAACTGATCTGTAGATTTTTACAAAACTGCCACGCAAACTCTTCCTAAGAATAAGCATTAACTTTTATTGTATTTCAGTACTGCATTTCAGTTCTTACGTTGTCTTTATCTTTACGTATTTACGACTGCTAGATTGGAAGAAAAAATTGTGACACATTACACCTGCAGGTTTCTTGACATAAAACAATTTTTAAAAGGAGGAATGTTTTATGCTGATGCAAGATGAAGATCACTGATACTGGGGATGCATTTCCAATCTTGACAGGTTAAAATCGTAGTGTGACAGTTTATAGAACTCTGAAATTACTTTTCTCATTGTCAGATTTCCTTTTTCCCCTTTACTCACAATTAAGTTGGAAAGAACGGCTGCTGTTTCAAACACCGATACGGCTCTATTTTTCAAATTCACAGATACTGTATAGTCTCAGTAAATAGGTAATAGTAAGTACTGAAATCAGTTTTGGGATACTTAAATAAACTTGTGGTCCTTCATGAGGAAATATGTGTTAATCGGTATTTTTGATGCCTTACATGATCATGAAAAAGAGTTTATACCACAATATGTACATTGTAGAGAGAAGAGCTTGCAAGTCCCATGAGTCTTAGATCAGAGTATTCTTCCTTTAAAAAAAAACCCAACCAAAATTAATGCAATTTTTGTAGACTCAGACAAAATACCGGCACTCAGGCTCCACGGGTCATCTTTATGCAAATGAGATTGCTTATATTTAATTGAACTGAAATGAATGAATTGAATCTTTACTAAAACCGAAGATTCTTACTCCTCACAGTAACAGGCCCCTCTTCGACTAGCCATCCTCGCCATTGGATTTTTTTCTTTTTTTTTTTTAAGGACTTTTGTTTTCTGCCAAGAACCAGCTCTAATACCTTCACTTGCAATAGTACGTTACTATATCTAATTTGAGAACATTTGTAATAATATATTCATATACTGTCAAATTTAAAAATAACAACTGTGAAGACCAAGTATATATTAGACTGCTGTAGGTCAGTATAAAAGGCAATGACGACTCGGCTACTGGGCATTTTGATCATGTTTATTGAAAACAATTTGTTCTGAAATGTTGTTCTCCCCCCCAACATATAAGACGGTGTTCAGATTTGGTCAGAAGTTGCAAGCATTTTTTCAGCATGAGTTTCCTCTTGGATATAGCTGGTTTGGTTCCCCCCCCCCAAAATCAAATAGCATTGCTTTTGTTTACATGGAGTGAGCGCATGGTGCTCTCACTGCTTTCTGCTTGGGCTGTCTTGTTTGATAGTGAACTATAAATGTAAGTCATTTAGTATAGCACTTTAAATAGCATAGTTGAAGCACTGATGTCTTATGCTGCTTTGCAGATAGTCATGCCACTGTGGTATTTGGTTTTATTTCTAGTGAATGAGACACAGAAATTGATTCTGCACAATGTGTGGGAATAAACATAACTTGTGTGTCCTTACCCTCTCGCCACCCGTAGTGGTTGGAATCAAGCATGAAACTAGATTGTGAACAATCTTTTTAGCAGAGGTATTAATAAAATATCTCTCACAAAATACAATCAAACTTTATGAGAATTTATAAAAGTTCTAGGTTCCCATACATTCATCTCAATATAATTTGCAAGTGTAAAGCCCCACCATGAATCAAAATTTAAGTTAGCAGCATTTGTGGTATTTCATAATATCTAATTCTGTGCCAAACATTTAAAAAAAAATACAGAGTTGAGCAACTCATCAAGATACTCTTACTTTACTCTCTAGAGCTGATAGGAGAGAACGTAATGAACATTTTCTGTAATCAGTTTAGCAGTAGCAGTGTTGCACAGTGGTGAGATCCACTGGAAACAATTTCATGCTTTGTAATAGAGGAGAGTGTCCTGGTTTAACCTGGCAGGCAGCCAAATACTGCGCAGCCGCTCGCTCACTTCCCCCTCGCCCCCAGTGGGATGGGGAGAGAATCGGAAGGGCAAGAGTGAGAAAAACTCGTGGGTTGAGATAAAGACAGTTTAATAGAACAGAGAAGGGAAAATAATAATAATAATGATGGTGATGATAGAATATACAAAATGAGTGATGCACAATGCAATTGCTCACCACCCGCGCTGACCGATAACCAAGTAGCGATTGGTACTTCCTGGAACACGCCTACCGTTCATATACTGAGGATGATGTCACATGGTATGGAATACCCCGTTAGCCAGCTGGCCTGGCTGTTCCAGCTGTGCCCCCTCCCAACTTTTTTTTTTGTTTGGGTTTTTGTTTTTTTTTTTTTAAGCTGAATGTCCTTGACTAGCAATGTACTTAGCAACAACTGAAAACATCAGTGTGTTATCAACATTCTTCTCATACTAAACCCGAAACACAGCACTAGGACGAAATTTAACCCTATCGTAGCTGAAACCAGGACAGAGAGCTTGAACAAAAGGTAGAGGTCTGTGTGTATCATGAGGGCTTCAGTATGTCTTACCTAGGTTTTTTAAGGTTTATCATAATCTTACCGAGGGGATTGTCCACAGTGAGGTTATTTTTTAACTTTTTTAAGAACGGACAGTTGGGAGTAAATGAAGTTTAATCGTTTTATGGATATTGTGTGAATCGGAGTGCACTTTTCTGGGGAGAGGAATGCCAGTGTACAATTTAATTGTAAAAATAAGTTACTTCCATTTTGATATAGGTTGCTTACACAAGCATTGTCTGAGTATTGAGGTGCTGCAAGTCCAAGACCTTATCTTTCATGAAACAGGAGCATACAACAACGCAGTGTAATTTGCAGGCACAGTGTACAAACACACCTTATTGTTGTTTTGATGCATTGTTTGAAGACAGCAAAGTTGCTGTTGATGCGTCTTCACTTTATCAGCTTGAGTGCCTCTGAACTAAGCAGCCTGAAAGAAAACAAGGCAGCATGGCACAACCATAATTGTGTTTGTAGTGTTATTTTTAGATTAGGACATTAATCTTTTAAAAAACACGGCTTCAGGCATTCTTCAGTCGTCTCTTTGTAAGCCATAGGACAGCAATACTATACAACAGGAGTAGTGTATTGTAATAGAGAGATGTAAATGACCTTGTATGACAAAAGCTACCGTGAAGGTTAAGGGAAATCCAATGAATTATACTTCTACTGAAATGGTATGTCCTTACATTTAGCATGACCGGAAGGACACAGCAGCCAGTAAAAAAGCAGTCAGTCCCTATAATGTTAGTGGTATTCAGATTTTTACTCTGTAATTACTTTTTTAATCCCTGCAGACAGGTAGTCACTGCAACAATGGTGTGTTTTGTAACACATCAGGCATTTAGAGAAATGACTGTATTTGTGGCTTGAAATGAGTTCTTTACACTGTGCCAGCTCCTTTTATTTTGGATCTTGCCATTTTATGGCTTGTGTTAAATTTAAAAGCATGTTTATATCAATTTAAATGTTTTAAGCTTCCAAAGTTGTGTCAATATTTTAGAAATATTTTTCTAAGACTAATCTTAAAAAGCCATTCTAAGATTTGTTAATGAGTTTTTTCAGGGTTCCTCTGGCAGGGTAATATTTTTTTTTTTTTTTTAAATGTGGCACAGTTGGAAGCTAACCACTCACTCTGGCATGGCAGAGTGGGAGAAAGGCACAGCTAAGAAGTGAATGGGTGTGATACTTGCCATGTGGCAGAAATTAGCTTCACCAGGAGACTGATAGATGATCAGGGAAAAAAGGGGGTATAAGGAAGGTAATTTTGCACACATGCTATGATAGAACCATAGAATGATTTCGGTTGAAGGGGACCTTTTGAGATCATGTAGCTCCAACCCCCCTGCCATGGGCAGGGACATCTTCCAAAGCCCCATTCAGCCCGACCTTGAACAC
The DNA here is from genome assembly GCA_013400755.1 of Pelecanoides urinatrix. Taxonomy (NCBI): domain Eukaryota; kingdom Metazoa; phylum Chordata; class Aves; order Procellariiformes; family Procellariidae; genus Pelecanoides; species Pelecanoides urinatrix. The sequence goes on from VZTQ01011174.1 coordinate 92,919, forward strand.
TTCCAGGGATGGGACATCCACGACTTCTCTGGGCAACCTGTCACAGTAAAAAAAATTCGGTTTAGGTCCAATCTAAACCTCTTTCAGTTTAAAACCACTGCCCCTTGTCCTGTCACCACAGGCCCTGCCTGGTAAAAAGTCCCTCTCCATGTTTCTTATGATCCCCCTTTACATACTGAACCGCCGCCACCAGGTTTCCCCAGAGCCTTCTCTTCTCCAGGCTGAACGCAACGCTCTCAGCCTTTCTCCACAGGAGAGGTGTTCCAGCCCTCTGATGGCTGTTGTGGCCTCCTCTGGATCCACTCTCAATAGGTCCATGTCTTCCTTGTACTGGGGACCCCAGAGCTGGACGCAGTGCTCCACGTGGGATCTGACGAGAGCTGAGTAGAGGGAGAGAATCCCCTCCCGAGACCTGCTGGCCACGCTGCTTTTGATGCAGCCCAGGATACGACTGGATTTCTGGGCTGCAAGCATGCACTGCCGGCTCATATCTAATTTCTCATCCACCAGTATCCCCAAGTGCTTCTTCGCAGGGGCCAATCTCAATCCATTCATCCCCCATTCTGTACCGATACTGGGGATTTCCCCGACCCAGGTGCAGGACCTTGCACTTGCCCTTTTTGAACTTCATGAGTTGGCCCACTCTTCAAGCCTGTCAAGGTCCCTCTGGATGGCATCCCTTCCCTCGAACAAATCAGCTGCACCTCTCAACTTGGTGTCATCTGCACACTTGCTGAGGGTGTACTCAATGCCACTGCCTACGTCTCTGATGAAGACATTAAATAGTACTGGTTGAAGTGTGGACCCTTGAGGGAAACCACTTGTTACTGGTTTCCATTTGGACATTGAGCCATTGACTGCAACTCTTGGGACACGGCCAGCCAGCCGACTCCTTATCCTTCCAACAGTCCACCCATCAAACCCATCTCTAATTTAGAGACGAGGTTGTTGTGTGGGACCGTGTCAAAGGCCTTACAGAAGTCCAGGTAGATCACATCAGTAGTTCTTATCTACCAACGCAGTCATAGAAGGCCACCAGATTAGTCAGGCATGATTTGCCCTTTGTGAAGCCACGTTGGCTGTCTCTGGTCACCTCCCTGTCATTTGTATGCCTTGACGTAGCTTAAGGAGGATCTGTTCCATGTTCTTATCAGGCACAGAGGTGAGACTGACTGGTCGATAGTTCCCAGGGTCCTCCTTTTTATTATTTTTAAAAATGGGTCAATCAAACTGTAACTCAAATGAAGGAATGAAACGCCAACAACTGGCATCTGCTTTTATTCTTGGTGCTGCATGCTTCCATTTTATAAATTGGCACTCATTGTTACCACTTACAGTGAAGGTGAATGCATATATTAATGGTGGCCTGAGTTCAAGGTGTAGGAACGTGGTTCTGGCTCTCTAGTAAGAGAGTCGCAAGAACTCATAAGGCATGGATGCAAAGTCTCAAAACCTCTGTGTGAGTCTGATTGTCTGTGTGTTGTGCAGACATGGCTCAAAAGTAGAAGATTAAAGATATGCTAGTAAGCTTATACTTGAGTGAATGGTTCTATTTTATCTATTTTTTTTCTCCAATTATGCAGTGCAAAGAGTGTAAGGAGCAGGGGCCAGAACCTTTTAATGGAGTCTCCTAATCCTGCTACAGTGTCCATGAATTTTGCTGTCCTGCTTGACGTAATATTCTACTAGAAGAGCGGTTGATGCATACACTTGGGAAATGAGAAAGGTGGATTTGATGCTGCACAGCCTAAGGCACGCTGGGATCCAGACTGCCTGGTGCCTAGAGGCAGCGCCAAACCACCAAGCTGTTACACAGAGGGTTGGAAGTGGAGTAAATACCACATCTTCTCATCCTGTTTTGTGTAGTGCTACACCAACAGCAGAGTCCTTGTGTTAAGTGTGCTCAGCCTTACTTAATCAAGACTTTTTGGGAGATGAAGCAACATCTGAATGCCTCCCTACTGATCTGTGACAAATGTAGCACTTTATGTCCATAATGGTGACATAAATATGAGCCTATGCCAAACGGCAGGGCAGATCTGGTCCGAGGGTGAGGAGTCCTCACTCAGGTGCTTTGGTGGTAGGTAGTCTTCTGTTTGGAGGTGACGATGGCACTTGTGCACTCTTATACTTCCATACTGTTATTTATACAGGCCAGTTTCAAGGGAGAAGCACTGCTATCTTCCACTCTCTTTCAGTTTTACCTAGTTAGCTTTGCACATGCAGCAGTGTGTGATTCTATTATGCATCAGCTAAAATGCTCTTCTGCCAGGTAGCCATGTCCTTGCAGCAATGTTGCACTTGCGTTTGTTTTACTGTTTGTTTTCATTACTCCACAAAGTTATTGTTAGCCAACAGGAATGGCATGCTGTAGTTGAGCTGTTTGTAGTGGTGGCCAAGGGTGTCTGCAGATTTTTCTGTATTTGGTGGGGGTGGCGAGATGGAGCTGTGTCTCCTCTAACACAACTGCTAATTAATATAAGACCTAACCTCTTTGCCTTACGTCTGTGTTGTCCCCTTCACGTACGAATAACTTTTCAGAGTCTCTAGGCCTGCGCAGTAAAGTCCTCCAGAAAATTGAAGAACTGAGGATGAAAATGATCTCTGTTTCTGTTACTGTCCCTGATGAGTTCTTATGTCCTATAACAAGGGAGCTTATGAAGGATCCTGTCATTGCAGCAGGTATGTCTTTAAGTGACGTTGACTAAAATGAATGACTTAAGGGTAAAGATAGGTGTGGGAAGCTAAAAATGAGCATATCTTATCAGTTGTAGAAAGATAAACTATTCTAAATAGCTGTCGCAACAAAATAGAACTGTGGTAAACATTTAACTGGCCAAATTATGTCTCCAATATGGAGAAAAATACTGTATCAAGCAATGCACTTAGTGTCAGCTCTGCTGATGAGATTGTATAGATTTTTTTTTTAATGTTCCTTCTGTTATGTGCCTTTGCAAATATAATTACAAGCCTAATTACAGAGTTGTCTCGGTAAGTGCAAAACTGCGCACAGAGCAGGGGGAAAAAGCATAAAACAGCCTCATTACTACTCTTAGCATACCATGTATATGGCACTTAGAAATTTGTACAGAGTGAGACTCATTTAAATTCAACAAGACCTTGGAACTGAGATACACAAGGAGCAGAAGATGTTACGTCGTTAAAACATTTTATGAAGAACTAGTGTTTTATAGTTCTAATCTTGAGGACAGGGATGGGGGGCATATGAGCATCAGGAGACCAGTATATTTTTTTGATGCTCTGTAAACTGTGACTAACTTCATACAGTTCTGCAACTGCAGTTGCAGGCAACTTGATGAGCATCATTTGATTTTATTTAAAGGACCTTTTTTTTTGAAGGAGCTGAGTAAGCACTGTTGTTCTAGATGCTGGTTGTCGATTGCAGTTTCCTGGTTAGTCACCTCGCTGTTCCAGTGGTTCTTTCTTACTTGGACATGAAGGGCTACAGGCACACGGACCTTTGGCAGGCAGCGCTGCTGATTCCTTGTAATGAACTTTATCTGTACTGTGTATAATTCCTTAACCACAAATAAGGACACAGGCAGATTTTTATGTAATTTGGTCCTGTTTACCACGTGTACCTTAGTCACAAGTTCATGCACGGGCATGGCTTAATCCTGTGACCTCACCAGAGACAATCCCTTGGGTGGGAAAGGGCTAGTTTTGCGAACGTCCAATGCTGGCATGCCTCTGCGAGGCAAAATCCCAAGCCAACCGAAATCACTACAGTGGCAAAACATCGGTGTACAAGTGGAGCCTTTTCTAAAGAGATCTTATTTTGTGTGTCCGTGTTGTCCCCACCCCATGCTTACTGCCATACCTGGCTCTCTGGGGGGAGGCGTCAAGACACAGAATTTTTCAAACAATATGCTGCTTTACAGTCGTCAATGAACTGATGCAACTGTAAGTGACTGATAAATTTGCAGTGCTTTCTACAATAGCTCATACTAGTTAGTTTGCTAAGTACAGTATAATTTACAAAGTTGAACAAAATTTTTATCTTAATATTGCTGTATAAAAAGTTTTATTGTAATACATTTAAGTATGTAATTTGAAATAAATATGTATGAGTTTTGGTAAAGCTTTCAAAACCATGTAATTTTTCTGTATCTCAATTTTCCTGTTTGGAAATACTGATTCCCCTACATCCCTTTTAAATTTAAATAGCTAAAATTTTTACAGTGTAATAGTGCCCAAGAGTCTGTAATAAAAGCTTTTGATGATGGTTTCTTTGCAGATGGCTATTCCTATGAAAAGGAAGCAATGGAAAACTGGATCTGCAATAAAAGACGATCTAGTCCCATGACAAATCTTCCTCTCCCCTCTCTTATGCTTACACCAAATAGGACCCTAAAAATGGCCATCAGTCGCTGGCTAGAGACTCAGCAGAAATACAGTTAAATCACTTAGTTCTGAAGTTGTTTACATATAGTTTCATTTCAATTAATTTTAATAGCTAAAGGAAATAGGTATTTCAGGAACAATTAGAAAGAAAAAATTGTTTCTGTTCTAATCTGTGGCTGTCATTTAAATGTTTGTTAGAAAGAAAATCTTCACTGTTGGAAGCTCCCAGAAAATTACTGAAAAACTTTTAAAGTTATTGGTAATTTTACTTTGCGGTATTTCTGTTTAAGAAATGAAGTATTCAGATTCACAGTTTTTTCAAATAAAGTTTTCTTAAAATTTTCACTACATTTGAGTTTTGAGTCTTTATTTTGCCAAGTTAGTCTTTCAGAAGATAAGAAATAGCAAAGTATATAATCCATATTTCTTCTTCTAATTTAAAAAACAAAAATGTGTCTTTCTCTGTTCCCTATTACTGAACATGTAGTTGGAAAAGTTGAGGGAGAGTCTGTCCCATAACCATCAGTGACTGCATCTCATCTCACAGGTATATTAATAATCTTTATTTTGTATGGAAAAAATACAGTAGCTGTGCAAAAATAGAACTACAGGACAAGACTAATATAGGACTTGTACAAAATATCAAAGAAACAGTAAACAATAAATAAGCTAAAGCATAATGATGCAAACTCAAACAGAATTTGTAAAAATGGGTACGGCTGTTTACAATATACATAAAACACTGTATACAAACAAGACATGAAAAGTGACTATGTAAAGTTGACCACTCCAACCCAATTGCACTCATAGGAATGTCATTACATCTGTTTCTTTTCAGAACGTTCTTGCCGATATAAAACCTTATTTCCTCCGAAACACTTTCACAACTTCATCCTGTCACGCAACTGCACATACACTGTTCCTCAAGCTTTCATCTTCACTCCATCAGTTTCTTGGGTTTCCCATAAAAACACTTACTAAACATTTCATTGCTGTACCTTTTTCACGAATAAACAATAAATGATTTTGCTTTAAGATAGCACCCAAAGGTGATTAGATAAACTATATAAAGTGCGATTATTGTTAATATGCCATAATATTGTGTTCTTCAGTGCAATAACCAATATGGTCAAAGCCTTTCAATACACATGCAAATGTCACTGTTTATTTTACTTGATATCTTCTGGTTACTAAAAATAGTTATATTTACATGTCAAAACATGGCTGCTTATAGTTTACTCATACACAAATTATTTATGCTTCCTAAATGTACATCATGCAACCCAAATTAGATCCCACTAGAAAAGTGATAAAATACTTTGATTTAAAAAACCCCCGTACATATACAGATCTGAGTATTATGCAGCAGATACCTTTCTTAACACTGTCTTGAGAAGTAAGCACTTAAGCATTATAGAGGCACGATTATTATGTAAGTGGTGAGATGTAATATAACCAAAAGCCAAGATTAAAGCCCTATGTAAAAGGAAAGTCCTATTTAACGGTAAAAGGTAATGGAAAGGATTTCTCTGCTTGAGGTCCTAGTTTGGTGGACTGATGATCCTGATTGACTCTTTCTACACAAATTTGCTATTCCAGTTACTGTAACTGTCCTGTGATGGTAGGAACAGTGTAAAGTGGTTGTATCCCATTAAGTACTGGCCAACATGGGCAGCTTATCAAACTCACAGGTGACCAGCCAATCGGTATTTTGTAGAGAAGTAATACCCTATGATGTTACGAGCCAAGTTTTTCAACCCTGTAAATATACAAAATAAAATTTATACATTTGATTCAATGAATGATCGCTTTGGTTTTGTAGACGTGACATGACTTGGATGGCTTTCCTTATTGATGTGAGATGGCTGTTTTGATACAGCATTTGGGTATAAATGCGAAGCTTGTTCAGGTGCTCTGTTGTCTTGACAGTGGGCAGGTATTTGGCACTTAAGCTCCTCACGTTCCTTAGCTTGCATACCATTCTGGTTGCCATCTCCTGGGGCAGCACCGGTAGAGGAAATTTTAGTTTGGTAGTGTTTGACTGAGAACTGCTCAAAATTTGAGGACTGAATGCCCCCAGAAGCAGCATTTGTTGATAATCCATCCGGTGCCTGAGAGTGCCACGTGCGACTGGATTGAGTATTTTGCTGCTGAAACCTTGCAGTCTTATCCATGATTCCCATAAACGGGGTATTGCGAGGTCTGTGTTCAGCAATAATACCCTGAGCTTGATTAACGTTATTCTCCTTGAGTCGAACGTCTGGGCCTAGCCCCTTAAAACTATCTGAAAAGCTACTGGCGGAAGTTAAGCTGCTGGATGAGCTGGCAAGAATTATACTACTGGATGGAGAACTAGAAGAGATACCACTGGTTACAGGACTTTGCTGCCTTGCTTCACTGAAATTCATTTGAGTAGGGGCTGTTAACCTGTCAGCGGTTTTAGACTTACTTGCAAAAGAATGAGAAGAGAGATTCTCATTATGCTGTGAATGGGAACACTGGCTGGACATAAACTTCTCATTGTGCAGTTCAGAACTAGGACCTGTGGAAACACTTCCAGATGATAATGTGCTTGTCCCTTCCGAATGCTGAATTTTAGAGTGCCGGACTGGCAAGGGACTTTGGGGAAGATGCTGAAAAGGTGGTTGTGTCTTTGTATTACACTGACTGCTTCCCATTTTTGATCCAGGCTGGATGGAGCTCAGGTGCTGATTAGTTTTCACAATCTGTGCCTGCTTTGTTGGCTGCATGATCAACCCTGGCTCTCTCAAATATTTATTGCCTGTTCTGCTTTGAGGGGACACAGATTTAGCTTTCTGCTGAACACCTTCTTGAAGGGTCCTGCTATATGATGAAGCAGCTAAGGAATGTTGCAGCCTTTGCGGAGAGGAAACACATTCATCAGAGTGTGGCAGTTCTTCCTCCCTATCTTGAAGATTAAAATTATCATTCACAGCTTGTATAATGCCCTCCTCCTCATTATCAGAGTTATTAATTTGCTGTAGTAGCTGTGGAGACTGATGCTTCTGTTGCTGTGTTCTCTGGAACTGTTTGCATTCCTCTTCTACTCGAGCCAGGAGACGTTTTATCTCTTGATTGCTAGGACACAGCTGTGTGGCTTCACGTAAGTCAGCAAGAGCAGCAAGTAGCTTTCTGTTTAGGGAAAGGGGGGGAGGAAAAAAAGTAAATTTAATAAAAACCTGGGGCAAATCTGAGTCTCAGGATTGCCTACTACTAATCCACCTCCACCACTTTCAAAGAACTATTCTGATTTGTCATCTGCTGCTGCAGGTGGTGACAATATAAGAACTGGATGTTCTCCAAACCAGGTGGTTTTTCCTACAGTGAAAGCGCAGACCCAGCCCTAAACCCTTCCCCTTGTATCATAACAGCTTTTTCAGGAAGGCAGCAGAAGTCTGCTGGTAACACCAGGAACTGAAGCTTTGTCTCACAAGCCCTTTACTGTTATCTTCAGAGTAGGTAACTTGCTGAACTCCACTTCATGACCATTTATTGTTCTGCTTAGAAAAGACACCGTGAAGCAAAAAGGCACCTCTCCGTACTTCAACTATACCACTATAGTTCGGTATTTTTCCAGCTTAAAGAGATGGTTCCTCCTCTCTCCCCTTGTTTTATCTTGAACTGCTAATGATTCAACATATCCTGTCCTATAAAAGCACCCAGTTATGCTCGGTAATAAATAATGCAGTGCTGGAGTCTGGTGGCACACTGCTGACAACATTCTGCTGAGACACATGCAATAGCAGTCCTGTTCACTCTTACACTTAAAATAATCCCACTTCATATCAGTTTGTTACTTTGTGGACTGCCTAATAGTTACCTAAGTGAGTATTCAATACTGCTTTTTTGGTTTGGTTGGCTTTAGCTGATACAGAGACCTAATGCAGATGGAAAGTGCACGAGGAAAATAACTTCTTCTTTGCAAGTTCCAAATACAACTAGCGGGAAAGAAAAACAGTTACTGAATGTGTTAGGAAGTTAAAAAAAATCTGTGCAGATCCACAGAATCAAACAGTACCTGCTGTTCCTCTTGGCTCTTGCTCTCGCATAATAGGCTTCGTAAGACTTGGGTTTCAGATCCAATGCTTTGGTAGCAAACTCTTCAGCCATACCAAAGTCCTAATAATTTAAACAAATGTACTCATTATACATTGACAATAAAAGAAAGCTGCATGCTCTTTATTCGTGATACTGCTTCAGAAGTGCAGACAGCTTATGCAGTATAGAAAGCCACCTTTATCAGATAGCAAGAGCAGATATTTTCTGAAAGACTGAAAACAGACCTCATTTTGCTAACCTTGTCTCTCCTGTCTAAGGGAAACCAGTTCCAAGGTAGCTAAAAAGCAATGTTAATACAGATAAGATATGGTTATTTTCAACCCAAATATGTTAAAATGTTAGAAGAGACTGCATGTTTAGCAGGATAAATGACCACCTCAGATAGCAAGGCTTTAGAATGTGTTCTGAAAGAAGACCTAGAGAAAACCAAGAAAAATCAGGAACTGGGTTGGATTAGTCCAGAACTTTCTTTGATACGGTAAGTAATATTTTTAAAGAAGAATTGCACTAGATGTAATATATTTGGTCTTCATTTAACAAGAACACTGAATAAGAGTTTAGTAAATTATTGGTTAAACCAAAGACTGGAATTAACAAAGCAGGATTGAAAAGGGGGGCAAAGATGCCTATGGGGAAAATGAAGGCAGAAGCAAATTTAATTTTTGTAACAGCCATGCACAGCACAGGGTGTTCATGATACTGAATTATATTGAGCATGATGATACAGGAGGTTGGAAAGTATTAACACCCCAAAAAAGGTCCCGAGATGTCATGCAAGAGCAAAGTAATGTGATGAACTTGAGCTTTAGATGTTAAGGTGATGCACTTCAGGATTAGCAAAATGTAAATGAGAGTTTATCAGTGGGATATGGTAAGAAACGCACACACACACATACACATGCGCTAGTTGGTCACAGAGCCACTTTCTGCTGTTAGTTTGATGCAACTGAAAAAGCCAATCTCATCTAGGAAGGCATCAGGAGAGGGAAGGCATCAGGAGAGAGAGTTCTAGCATAGAAAGGAAAGGATCAGTAGTGCTGTGCAAAGCAGCGGCAGAACTGCCTATGTAAAGTCCTGGACACCTATGTTTAGAAATTCTTCAAATTGGAGCAGATGCCAAGAACAACTTGGATGACTAGGAAATTAAGAAGTTACTGTTTGAAAGAAGGAACAGTGTAAGGTATATTCAGAAGATCAGAAATTTTTGCTCTGATGGTCATTCAGGTTCTTATCAGCCATCTGATGCACTGGTGAAGGTACCAAGAAACAACCAGCACACACAATACAGCTGCAGTACTAGGTTATGCTGTATGATAACAAAGGGTAGTGGTGGTGGCATTTTCCATTTAGTCTTTTTAAAGTACCACAAACATCCAGCAGTTCATCATTCCAAAATAACTGGATTACACAGGAACAGCTATAATAGATCCCCCAGAGCAACATGCCCTCATCTTCCAAGCTGTCCCCATTTGTTGACACAACAAAGCCCAATATCAGGGTACAGTGAAAAGGATTCTCAAATAGCAAAAATAAATGTCCAAGTACAAACTCAATAATGCAGTAGAATAGAAGTCTTAAGATTGCCAATGCCAGAGAGGCAAGAGATGAACAGCACGAGCTTACATTTGTTTTTCGGCGACATCTTGATAAATTTAGGTATAATGAAACTCTCAGCTCATTGAATGCTTTCATTTCTTCTCCAAATCCTTCCCTTGGAAACTTCCTCAAGGCATACTGATAGCGCTGTGCTGCTTCCTTCATCTTACCTTTCTACAAATTTAGGGAACAAGAGGCTTTTCACAAACTCTTAAAATTGCAATACTCTTGCAAAAAAGCACATTTATATTTGACATCTACCAACAGGTGGTCTTCAAGTAAAAAAAAAAAAAATGTGGCTCTGTTTTCAAATATATAGAGTATGAATTACACTTACACACAGACATAATGAGAGAACTTCCATGTTAACTAGCATTTTTGTTTGTTTCTAAACTCATACCTTTAACGGTATTTCACCAGGATAATATTTGCATTAACACATACACTTGTACCAGAAAAATTCATGCATGTACAGTTCATGTATGATACAACTCATTATTTATTTATTTTTTTTTTAAACGGAGCCGTCAAATATCTGATGATGTAGTTGTTTAAAACTCTAAGGCCTAGATGCTTCTAGTAGAGCATTTCCTTAGTCAGGAATGGTGTTACCCTTCATCAGGTGGTAACAGGGCAGAATGAGCCCTGGCAATGGAAGGGGCTGATGGGAGAGGGAGGAAGAGTCAGCACAACATTCAGACATGCAGCCCAGCTACTGCCAGGTTGACTCAGGTGTCTCAGCCATGATTAGCTGGGTGACTGAGTGCAGGAATTTAAAACAGTAAAAGGTCACTCTCCTACTGCTTAACAGAGGTTGAGTAAGAGAGCTAACCTGTCCCTCAGGACTACCTGAATAGTCCACCCTTGCGTTGGAAATATGCAGACTCTGCAAGAGATGCTTGGAGAACATCACCATAATAAACTGAAAATCTGAGACAGTTTTGCTAAAACTGCTGAAATCCTCCTAGTATGATAAGAAAAGCAAATCTTTTAGTTGAGAGGTGAAGAAATTTTTCTCTTTATGGATATTACAAGTTAATTTCTTTTCATAAACATTGGGTGTTTTTTATTATTTAATTAATCTTAACACTCAAAGTGAACTTGGCGAGGAAAATATCTAAGGTTTATCTTATTTTCTTCAACTGGAAAGCTTAAAAGTAGTTATTGCATACTGTGAGCACACTCAAATACGTGTTACTCTGCAAAATAACTATCCATTTAGAACACTTTGGCAAATAAATAAAGCAAAGTATATTGGAAGAAGTTTAACAAGCTCAATGACATACCACAGCTCTAGCAAGTCCATTCAAATTATTATAATAAAATGAAGCACTCTAAAAATAGATAAAAGCAGGGAATTCAACCTCTTGTAACAAATTGTAAAACATATTAGTACCAAGTCCTGCCATGGTACTCTGTAGTCTCAGAGTCTAGGGAGGGTTCAAACCTATGGAGCAATTTGAGGAGAAACTGAAGAAAATGAATTGGTGCTGGTGACACGGTGGCACCTTCTCCCTGAACAACCGGTGAGTCGCATTCAACACAGCGTTAGGAGAGACTTCCCAGGGATGACAACTGCCTTTGCAGCATAAAATCTGTTAACCTTTAGGTTGAAAGATGTCCCATGCTTAAAGGTAACTGCTTGGATATAAAGCTCTAAACCCATTCCAGGATCAATAAACTTGATAAATTATCCATATATATTCATAAGACTCCTATACAGAATTTGGGAGAATCTAAGCAGGTCCACCATGATTCACGACAGCAAAGTCTCAAGGGTCTCCCTTCTGTACTATGCAAAGCCATTTGATACAGAACAAAGATCAGAGATAAGGTGGCAGATATTTGAGGGCCCTTATAAAAAACCTAGGAGAGACTCTGAATGATGCTTTTGTAAGCCATTCAGCACTGCTGCACTAGTGAAATAACACAGGTGTATCACACAGTTTACAAAAATCATTCCAGTCTCTCTTCTGAGCAATATATCACCACTAGTAAAAAGAATGTATCAAAAGAGCTGTCACTTTCCTCATTATATATTTAAATAGCACACAAAAGAGCATTATCCTGAAGAAAAGGATGTCACTTAATTCAACAAGGCACCTTACATTCTCAGTTGCTCTTAAGAAGCAACTGACTGCTACAAACGTTCACAGAGCGACTTGCTCAACAGAAAGAAAATATACTTATTTATTTTACATGGGAGTTTTCAATGATTCTTTCCCAGGGCTCTCAAGATTTCTTGGTCTCGTTCCCAACATGAGAGGATGTGCAAATACACATCTTGTTTGAACAGAAAAGGAGGTATAAAGAACTTTAATCTACCTTCAGACAGAAGTCCAATTACAATGTTCTGCTACCAGAAAAAAAAAAAAAAANCTGCTGCCCCACATAGATAGCAGCCAGATATTAAATGGTCCTATCCATTTTACACCTGGTCTAAAGCCAGTATAGGACAGTATGAAAGTCATGGTAAAGTTCGGGCCTAAATAAGGATCTGTATTTGATCATACTCAGTACCCAAATAACAATAAACGATGATTTAAAGGTACTACAGATTCAATAATTATCATGTACACAGCTGCACCATCACTTGCCTACTGATAATACATGATGTGGACAGATACTTTTTGCCCACCCTTTGCAAAAATGTACAATTCTATAATTTATTAAAAGAATGTTATTTAAATGTAAAACTTCTTAATCTAAATTGTTAATAGTGTCAGAATTAAGTATCACTAATAGCATAATCATCATTTTCTTGTTTAAGTATATCATGATAGAGTAACCACATAAAGACTGACTCCTCCAAACCTCTTAATCAACATACAGGGTAGAATAACATTGCTTGCATTTCCTCACTTCTGAAGTGAGTCTTGAGTGTCTGCCTTTAAAAGAAAGAGATTAGTTTCTCTTGAGCAGGCATCTGCAAACCATACAACCTGCAAAAATCTAGTGTGTATTTCAAGATTTATTTATCTACTTCACAGTAATTCTAGCAGAGCAGATATTAAGTTGCTTCTCTCGAGTACAGGATAGTTTTACTAACCTAGTTTGGCTCCTTTTCTCAGTAGCATAACCACTACTGAGGTATTACGACACCCAATAGCTCTGTCCAGGGGCCGCATGCCACTGTGGTCCACATGCTCAATCATTGCTCCTTTCTCTACCAAATACTGCACCTGTGAAAAGAAAAAAGGACAGGCCTTGTAACATTACTTTTGGTAGAAGAGGCAGAATCTTCCTTGAAGTATACCGAGTATACACTCCAGAGTATGCTAAAGCCGTTTTAAATCCAGTGAACTGAATCCATTGAAGACAACACAGCATGGGAATACTATCAAACTGCACCGAAGAGCTGCAATTAAGGAATTAAAAAAAAGAACATCACCCAAATTCCTGGAAGTACCTGTGTCAGAAAAACACTAAGACCAACACATTATGCTTGTTGCCTCCTTTGTTCATGTGCTGCATGCCAATATGCAGACACGGCAACTCAAGCATAAGGGCAGTAAGCTCAGATGAAAATGGAGTAGCAGCACAGGCCCTGTGGTTTCAGCTTCAAGTATACACCTGACGCTACAACAACAAGCATGAAGGGCAGTACCAGAATATGCTCCTAGGATAGGACACAATGCTTACAAATACAAGAAACAGAAAATACAGAGACTACTATCCTGCAATGTGAGATACTTAAAAAATTCTAATTAACAGTAAATACAAGTTAAGGTGCTGAGGGATCACTTCTATATGAAGAAAAACATATTTGTAATTTATTCATTTCTTAACCATTTATTACTGAAGTCTAATGCTGCAGTTAGACATAAATGCAACAAATGTAAAATGCAGCAAGGGCAAATAAGAAAGTTTAAGAAAGCAAAGCAAGCATGCCAGACACCATCAGCTTCCACCACACATTCACCAAGCATCCAGAGCAACGGAGTAATTCTAGTAATTGTCCATCAGCAATACTAATTAAAAATGCAATATATAGGAAATGACAGCGATGGCAGGTTTGATGTAAGCAATAGTCTTTCACATAACCACTGCTTGCCCAAATGCGACTGGCAGTAATCTAGTATGGAAAGAGGTATTAACAATCCTTCCCACTGACAGGCCCCCAGGACCCAAAGCCGCTGGCTGCTGCGTAATCTCTTGATCAGTATTATTCCACCTTCGTCTGTTGCCCTAGCACAAAGATCAGGCTGTTCGGCCACACGAAGCACCGATGTGGCCAGTCTATCGGGTGAACTGGCAGGCTGTACTACTCCANGTATAAAGAACTTTAATCTACCTTCAGACAGAAGTCCAATTACAATGTTCTGCTACCAGAAAAAAAAAAAAAAAATCTACCTACTTTGTACAGTATATTTCCTTCTTCCATCAGTTTCTGCAGCAGAATAAGGAGAATATCGGGTTTTGAGGTGGCCATTGCCCATGCTGCATTTCCTGCAAGTTAAATTTTAAGGATCTCTGACAAAAGGGAAGAAAGTATGTTTCTGATATCTATTCACACTAGAAAGCCTAATCCTACTTCAATAGATATTCCACCTGCATATTATTATTATTATTATNCATAACCACTACTGAGGTATTACGACACCCAATAGCTCTGTCCAGGGGCCGCATGCCACTGTGGTCCACATGCTCAATCATTGCTCCTTTCTCTACCAAATACTGCACCTGTGAAAAGAAAAAAGGACAGGCCTTGTAACATTACTTTTGGTAGAAGAGGCAGAATCTTCCTTGAAGTATACCGAGTATACACTCCAGAGTATGCTAAAGCCGTTTTAAATCCAGTGAACTGAATCCATTGAAGACAACACAGCATGGGAATACTATCAAACTGCACCGAAGAGCTGCAATTAAGGAATTAAAAAAAAGAACATCACCCAAATTCCTGGAAGTACCTGTGTCAGAAAAACACTAAGACCAACACATTATGCTTGTTGCCTCCTTTGTTCATGTGCTGCATGCCAATATGCAGACACGGCAACTCAAGCATAAGGGCAGTAAGCTCAGATGAAAATGGAGTAGCAGCACAGGCCCTGTGGTTTCAGCTTCAAGTATACACCTGACGCTACAACAACAAGCATGAAGGGCAGTACCAGAATATGCTCCTAGGATAGGACACAATGCTTACAAATACAAGAAACAGAAAATACAGAGACTACTATCCTGCAATGTGAGATACTTAAAAAATTCTAATTAACAGTAAATACAAGTTAAGGTGCTGAGGGATCACTTCTATATGAAGAAAAACATATTTGTAATTTATTCATTTCTTAACCATTTATTACTGAAGTCTAATGCTGCAGTTAGACATAAATGCAACAAATGTAAAATGCAGCAAGGGCAAATAAGAAAGTTTAAGAAAGCAAAGCAAGCATGCCAGACACCATCAGCTTCCACCACACATTCACCAAGCATCCAGAGCAACGGAGTAATTCTAGTAATTGTCCATCAGCAATACTAATTAAAAATGCAATATATAGGAAATGACAGCGATGGCAGGTTTGATGTAAGCAATAGTCTTTCACATAACCACTGCTTGCCCAAATGCGACTGGCAGTAATCTAGTATGGAAAGAGGTATTAACAATCCTTCCCACTGACAGGCCCCCAGGACCCAAAGCCGCTGGCTGCTGCGTAATCTCTTGATCAGTATTATTCCACCTTCGTCTGTTGCCCTAGCACAAAGATCAGGCTGTTCGGCCACACGAAGCACCGATGTGGCCAGTCTATCGGGTGAACTGGCAGGCTGTACTACTCCAGTGCAATAACCTACAGTAGAAGTATGTACAGGAGTCTGGATATCCCTCATTCCCAAGCAGGAAAGAAGTCCCTCTTCAGGTACCCAATGTCATCTAGAAACACTTGCAGTGGCAGGAGTAGCTCTGTGACGTGACTTCTGAAACCTGTTAAAGCCAGTACAGAATTTAAGGGCTTATTTACAATTTCAAGTTAATTCTGACTAAGGGTGAGTGGGACTTAAAGTGCTATAGCAAGTTATACTGTATGGCAGCATTTTTATTCAAGAACTGCTGTTTGAAACAGGACGTTGTATATGCAAACTCTAGAAATAAAGAAGCTAGCGAGGCTGCATATGCTATTCTTTCTAGTTCCCTGGTGAACTCTTGGATCTTTACATGCAGACTTGAGCAAGCCCTTCATGCAGTTTGCGGAAACTTCATTCCTATCTGGTCAGGCTTCTGAATTGTGCTTAATTACTGAGTTTTGAAGCATGAGAACAAAATCACTGCAAAAATCTGTGATGTCAAAAATACAGAGGATTCTAAACCACAGACTTTAAACTTATTGTATACTTTTCTTATTATACTTATCTCAGTTACAGGCATGGTCCATTTCAGATTCAGACAAACTTCACCTAAAATGCCTTATGTTCTTGCACTGTAACATTTATTATAGAAGAAGAAGGTAGTATGTGAGAAAGGTACAGGACGGAAAAAGGAACTTCAGTTGTTGTCCTATTTCTGAAATGACCTGTGGAACAAACTGAATTTACACCTCAAGCCTTGTATTTCCACATAGATAGACTGGATAGTAACACCAAAATGTGCTCCATGCCATCTTCACAAGATGAAAAGCATAAGGATTTCTAACAGTTCTCTCCCTGTCATGCAAAGCATGTAAGATACCTACCAAAGACAAGTAATGCTGCCTTATGATGGAGAAGGAAAATCTTTCTGCATTTCATCTATTCTGGCAATACTATTATTCTTCATATATCTCTCACTTGGGGTCTCTGTTCCACTAAGACACCCAACTGACTGGGACCCTGTCTGATTACCTTGATGGGTTTGCAGAGGCCGAAAAAAGGTATTTTCCTTTCATGTCCACGGGTGCTTTTTTTTTTTTTAATTCTAGTTCATCCAAGACAGAAATTGTAAATGCTACTTTTTATTGAGATTTAAAACACTCACAATGAAGTACAACAGCACACTGTAAAACATAACGGCATAATGCTGGACTTTATCACAACTACCTCGGTACTGAAACCTTATCTAGCAAATGCTCTTCTGACTAAACACTTGCACTGCAGTCAAGATGCTAGCAGCATAAGCATCTTGGCTACTTCCTCAAATTTCCTTCCTATTTTGGTTGGCAATATTTTTTATAGGCTTTGTTTTGTATTAAGAAAATTCAGTACATGCTTAGTTTTTCTACTGTTAGTTCTACTTACAATATCAGCATCTCCATAAAAAGCTGCCAGATCTAGGGGTGTTCGTCCATTTTTGTCTGTCTGATCAGTTGTTGCGCCTTTCTCAACTAAATACTGAACCACTTCCCTGTGGCCTTTCAGACATGCCCAGCTCAAAGCTGTCAGTCCTTCTTTGTCCAGAGATGAAATAGTTGCACCTGTAAAATGAAAATTAACTTTGTTATGAAGATGTCCTGTTTAATAAGCAAAATTACCTAACTCACACAGATGCAGTCTCTGGTACAGCTGTGCATCCTTGAACCACTACTTATTTTCTACCTTCAGAAAGCAGAAATTCCACAGTGCTCAAATGTCCTTCACAAGAAGCCACCATAAGTGGAGTTCGGCCTTGCTTGTCGCTTAAATTCACATCAGACCCATGCTCCACTAGAAGTTTAGCAATCTGAAATAGAAAAGAGCAATTTAAAAATAAATTGGCAGATTTAAATTTCAGCCATAATAGCATGAACTTTTAAAGATAAGGCCTAAGGTTTTATTTATAGCAATCATTGATAAATCCTCTGCAACTCCAGTCTTGACTGTTTGCAGTTCAGGGCCTTCTCCTGACAGGAGTGGCCAGCATGAGGAAGGCTCCTGACTCTAAGGTTCTCTCTCCATTAATACAGAAGCAGTATAGAGGATCTGAAATTGCCTCTGTTCTTGGCCTAGGAAATAAAATATTTTAACTCCCATGTATTATTTTTCAGGTGCACTATAACTAAGGTTGTCATGCAGCTGATGAACTTTCAAACCCTTACTTAAAAAGTGACATCTCTTTGAAATTGATGCAAATGTGTATTAGAAAATTTACACTAATTTATTACAGGACTAGAGATGGGAGGAATCAAGGTCTGCTTCCCAAAGGAATCCATTTAATTCACAAAGATGTGTCAGACCTGCCAGTGCCCCTGCCGTACTGCACAGAAAAGTGGAGGAATCCCCCTCCTATTAGCTCTCGTCACAACTGCTCCATGTTCAAGAAGTAATTCGCAGACTTCCAGTTTTCCTCTTCCTGCAGCAGCTGTCAGGGCTAAAGAAAGCATTTATCATCAACATCACCATCTCATAGCTGTTTTACCACATCTTTTGACACATGAACATTACATGAGTGTTACTGAATCCCCAATTTTTTCAACTCAGCTGCTCCACAAGATTTTCATAACTATTTTCAAATGAATTAGTCAGAATCAGGTTAAGTCAGTAAGCCACAGACATTCTCTGATAAATAAAAAGATGATTCTCAAAGATCTGTATCATGTGCATAGCTTTTAGGTTAAAAGGAATCTTTATGAAAATTTTGGATAAACCCGACAGCCTGAGCCAGTTCTAGTTCCTTTTTCATTAATCACTTTTTACATGACAAGAAAGCTTCATCTCTTTCCATCAGACCCTTGCCAAAGGTGAAGATGACAACAGTTCTGGGATTCAACAAAAGGGACTGTAACTCAAGTCTCCCAGCCCTACGTCCTCTCATTTCATACATTACGTGACTTTTTTTATCTGCTCCACTTTAATTTGCTATTTAACTTGCCTTGAACCCATATTTCATACAGACATGGCCTTCAGCTACATTAATGTGATAAAAAATCTTGGGAATGGCAATGATGAGCTCTAGCTGTCTTTCCTTCTAAAAGACTCACAATACAAAATGCTATTGAAACAGCCTCCACAATGAGCAGAACCAACTTAGGATTCAAGTAGGTAACAGCAGTACAAATATATGAACAGAAACAAGCTGTTCCTGAACATGTTACTATATGAAAAGGAATGATCTTTACAGTTGTTCTATGCTGTTTCAAGGTGCGACGGATTTTCCCTTTTTAAAACAGGCACTCACAAAACACACTGTTCCTCACTCCACCTGCCCCATACTTCTAAATTTTATCACTATCCAGCTCCATATCATAATCTCACTTACAAAATAGACAGCAAAGAACCATGCAGTCCAATGCAAATGTAAGTTCACCCACACATGCAAAACTAAAGATTCCAGCAGCATATACATTAGCATCCTTTCCACGTTAATTTTTTTATGTTCAATAATTGAAGAGTAATATTTCATTCAATGCTAATCCTGTGGCTATCCTGACTCACTCTGCATGTTTTTCCTGTCCCAAACTTACTACTCTCTATCTCAGAGAGCACAAGAGTGCCACAAGGAACTGTTCGTAGTTCTCTGGACTCAGACCTTCACCTCCAGGTTCACAAGTCAGGACTGCATAAGGAAGCACTTAATGAGTAAAGATTCCCATTGCATTAAGCAAGAATTTCTATATAAAACCTTGACAAGAAAGTATTACAGGAAAACTAATTTAGAAACAGACATGTTTTTTGGAATTAACTGGATTTGCAACAAGAGTTTTGTATGTGCACAGAAACAAAGAACATTTGCTTCTCCAGTATGTGAAGAGGCTACTGACAATCATTAAGAAACTGTTTTCCCAGCTGCTTGTGCAACCTCAGCTGTTTAAATGAAATCGAGATGCTACTCATGCGGTAAAACAGGAAAACTTTCAGCTGCAGGCTGCACAGTTTACAGTCTGTCTTTAAAAAAACAATCTAGCATTTCCCATACATACAAAGGCATGTCTTTTCATCCATTGCCTAATTAGAACAAATGAGGCAATTGCCTAGCATTTCCTGCAAACAGATGAGATTTAAAAAAAAAAAAAAAAATTCTCAGATAATCCTATGAAATTCTACACTGAAGCTTGAAGCACTATATTTCCACAGACAATTTTCTATTTAATTAGAAAGTCAGTAATTTACAGAAATTTAATATAAAATAACTCTTCCATACATGAGATGAGTAGATTTAATACTTTAAAAACTCTATACTTATGCTTATAAATTGCATTTTATTATTGAAACTGGTATTTTCCCATTACTTTTAACACAGAAAATTAAATTTAAAAAATCAAAATTAAAACCTCTTACTTCTTAAATAAGCAACTCTAATTAGGGAAAATATGAGAAAGGAAATACCTGTTTCTCCCCACAAGGCATCCGTGCCATTGATGTCTATTTCATGTTCCTTTTCAATTGTCAAGATGTAACAAACCACCTGTCAAAAACAGTTAGCAGAGATGTAGTGAGTCACAAAACACACTTGCAAGATATAGCAACAGGTAAAAGATTTAAAACAAGTGAGAGTGCTTCTCCCTTAATGCATATGAATCAAAGAAAATTAATATTGTTCATAATCCATCAAAGCAAGTTCAGTATGATTTTTAGTATGACTTGAAGATGACTGAATGTTATTGAAAGCAGTTTTAAAAAAAGCCCAGTGCCCTTCTGTTAATTGGTTCAGGGTGTTTTACATGATTATGATTTAATGAACTCCTGTGTGACCTACGTATACCAGAATAATCAAGACAAACAAAGCCAAAAATAAAAATAATGCATCCCAGTTCAGCAAGGAAATTCTGTATTGTCTAAAATGAAGGGAAAAAAGAGAATAATTTGCATGTATATTGTAAAATAGGGATTTCTACGTTTTTCCTTTTACACTGTTTATATCTTAGCTGTTTTTAAAAATTTCTTCACAGAATGGTTTAAGCATACATTGTTAAATGCTAATTTTTAAAACTTGAGGCAAGTTATAAATAAATCTATGTTTTGTAACCACCTGCTAGTAAAAGATTATTAAATTAAAACCTTTTCTACTGGCTATTTTAAACAAATTTTCTAATTAGGGGACACGGTCACTGAGACTGCAGCAAACAGGTAAAGGAGTAGAATCACACTAAGAGAAGTTTTGGATGCGATGGGAAAAAGCAAAGGTAGGAAAGCAGAAAATATACAGGTATTTTCAGGCTATGAGAAGTGTTGTACACCATGTATGGAAAATCCTAAAATTCTAAATGCTACAATATAATTTATTTAAAATTAATGAAACACACAGGCCTTTTTTCCAGCTAAGAAGAATTAAGCTGCTTATTATCCTAAAAATAGAGAAAAACAGACATTTCGGGTAAGAGTAAGTATTTATGATTAATGTGATCTATTTTGCTGATATTCAGGAGTTGACTACTTTTATTTAAACAGTGGATAGCAAAGAACAACTTTTATGAAAGTGAAGGAATTACCCATTAATTCAAGTTAATCATAGTTCAGAATCCTCAAATTTATATTGTGAGACAGTCATGGCTTATATATAATATAAAATAATTGCACATAGACATTTCTATGTTTGAATCATAAACAACTTTAAACATCAGATTCTTGATCCTACAGCAATTAAAAAAAATAGCTTTAAAAGAAGCAAATATGGAAACGGTTTTACTGAAGAGATTTTACGTTTCCACTTAAATTCCATCAGCCTAGTATGATCTTTGTTCAAGTATCTTTACTTACTGATTACTTTTTAATCAAGGTTAAGATCTATTTTCCCAATGAACAGAAAACATACTTGTATTATCTAAATATCTAAAGTATTTTGAGTATTTCTTACACGTTGATTTTTATCGTTCCTTTTACTGAATAATACTGTAATGCTGACAAACACTTCTTTTAACATAGACATACACAAACCCATATTTCTGTCTGAAGTGACATCAAGCTGAAATAAGCCAAAGTCCTGTAACTTGACACGTGCATCAGGTTAAACAGTTAAGCGTGTGCAAGTATGTGTAATATACAATTTGTTATACTATGAAAAAAAAAAATTCAGCCTGAAGTAGAAACATACTAGGGAGGGTCACTGATACAGAATATCATCATTACCACTAGAGACAACTTCCAAGAAGAGTGAGGAAAAAGGAGATAGAAAATTACATATAAACAAATCCTGAAGCAAATAATACTATTGGATAATTAACCACACCATTTAAAACAGCTGCTAAGAGTGCATACTACTTTGAACATCAAGTTTCAATAGTTCTGCTTTCCAAACCTCTTTTAGAACTAGCTGCAAGCAGTGTTGTACAATTGTGAGGAATTCAAGCAGATCTGGAAATATTTGAACTATCAACCTACCTGACAGTGTCCCATACTGGAAGCTGCTGTTAGTGCTTGTTGCAGTGCGTGGCTTTTTCTTAGTGAATTTTGTTCTTGGGAAGGAGTTATCCAAACAACATTGAGCAAGTACTCAAGGATATCACAATGTCCTCTCAATGCACTATGGACTAAAGCACACTGGCCTTTCTTGTCTACGTAGTCAGCCTGCATTGGAAAAAAAAAATGTTTAAAGTTAAAAAGTCTAGTGAAAGGCCATGGAGAGGAGAAGCTCCTGAGCACTGCAAGAGAGCAAATGTCATTCCTATCTTCAGGAAGAGCAAGAAGGAAGATCTGAGGAATTAAAGGCCAAACAGCCTCACCTTAGTTGCTGGGAAGGTGATGGAGAAACTAATCCTGGAAACCATTTCCAAACACATGCAGGACAAGAAGGTGATCAGGAGTAGCACGGGTTTACAAAGGGGAAATCATGCTTAACCAACCTGACAGCTTTCTACAATGAGCTGACTGGCTTGGTGGATGAGAGGAGAGCTGTGGATGTTGTCTACCTCGACTTTAGTAAGGCTTCTGACACTGTCTCCCATAACGTTGTCATGGACAAGCTGATGAAGAACAGGTTACGTACGTGCACAGAGGCGGACCCAAAACTGGCTGAACGGGGGGGCCCAGAGGGTTGTGATCAGTGGCACATGGAAAATGCTTCATGGAAGTCTATGTAGATGATCTGGACTCCCCGCCCCAAGTCTATGTGTGTTAATTATATAATTATGTAATCAACGACAGTCATCTTAGGCCTTCACATGGTTTTTTTGGTTGCAAACATTGCAATCTTTGTGCATCAGCTTACCTTTGCACCTTTTCTGCACAGCAGTGAAACTATGTTCATGTGACCTGCAGCAGCTGCATAACTAAGTGCTGTCATCCCATTTTCTGAAGTTCCATCAATAGCAGCTCCAAATTCTAGTAAAAGAGTGACCACTTCTTCATGTCCAAGGTGCGACTGAACACACAGCACTGGAGCATTATTTAGTACTTCAGTCCTGTAATTCACATTTGCTCCTGCCAAGATCAGCAGCCGACTCACCTAAAATTTAATTTAAACAAAACAATTTTTTCTTCAGATTTATCTGAATTTATTAAGAGACTTTAACATCTTGATTCACGTTACTCCCTAATTTTGATGCATATTTTATTGTCAGACATTGAGTTTATCACATATATAGCAACATGAAAGTTTAAAATCATCTGTTAGCAAATAAATTATTGTATTACTGAACTATGTACTCCTAATACAAGACTCACCTCTCCCCTGAAACTCACTACTCTCTCACCACAATTTCATCTGTTGTAACAGTAGGATTTTTGAAGGTGTGACTTGCTACTACTCTGCAAATTTATGTAACTGTCTCCATTACCAGACAACCAGAGTGCATAAAAAGCAATCTTAAAAAAATTGTAAGAGCATGCGTGTGTGTGTGTAAGCATGTGCATGCAAATTTCCAATCAAAAGGCTTAGCAGTTGGCTAAAATTGCAACTTGTCAACTTGGATCTCTCTATCCATAATCCAGGGATTCAAATAATATGCAAAGTTCTGGCATTTTGTATCCTTTCACTCTCACAGTATTTTCCCTTTTACAATTCCCTTGATACTTCCCCATACAAGAAAATATGGCTGAACTCCGCCCAGCAAATCAGGTGGTACCTCTGACACCCTGAAAATGCATCCGTACACTTATCTATGCTACAGAGCATGGTTACATCACAATCACGGTGAAATCCTTCTTTCCATCAAAACCATCAAGGAAAAATGAACTGGACTTTAACAACAGCTTAAAAAAGTACATGAAGACTTGTTATAAAGGAGTTCAGTTACAGATGCATAGTGGTGGCTTTTTTTCTTCACATTAATTTCAACATCCATCAACAGAGTTACAGCAACAGTGGCGATGAAGCACTGATTGTACATGAATGCTTATTTTCTTACCTTCACGTTGGGTGTATAGATGTTTCTCAGAGAAGCAAGAGCTGCAGACAGTCCATCTGTACTATAACCAATCCACAGGGCTTGAAGATGACTGGAAGAAATTCCAGTCCTTTTACTGAGACCCTAACAGAAATGGTATAACAAGAAATCTCTCTATAGGATTAGAAATACTATTTATATATACATCTCATCAGTATAAAGAGAAGTAACAATTTTGTTTGTTAGCACTACCAAGTATTTTGCATAAGCTTCTAGTAAATTATTAAAGCAACTCAGAGGAAAATCTCTAAGACCACCCATATAAATAGATCATAAAACCTATTAAAGCTGTAAGCTTTACCTTAAAAATGTGAGCTTTAAGTATATGATGACCAAGTTCCATAGTTTGTTGGCGGTTTAACTTTCCCTCTTGTCGAGAAAACATGAAAGCCAGTAGAGCATGTCCATTCCTAGTAAAAAGGATTAAGAGAGAACTGCTTTTATAACTATACTTTCAGTAAATATCGTAACACATCTATACGCCTGTCACAATAGCTCAACTTTGTCAGACTACTGAAACATACCATTACATCTCAACAAAATTCTTTCCATAATGAAATAATGCAAAGAGAAAAAAGGCAAATTAAGAAGCTGAAACACACTCCTAGTCTTTCTCTACTGCCACCTCACAAGAGGCCCACGTCAGAACCAATGCAGTTTTGGACACCAATCTGCGTGCTGCTCCCCTTTTGCCTTGTTTCATCTCACAGTCAGAAACTGCAGGTACCCCAGATAAAACCGAATCCTTTCAGCAGTAGAAGATCTGAATCCTTTTGGAATTTGAGATAAAATGTGTATTCAGTAATTCTACATCTACATTAATTGGTGGTCGGTGTTCTAGGAAATGGTGGAAATGGCATAACCCTGAGAAAGCAAGGTTATCACATTCTATACAGTAATCTAACTATATAGTGGAACTGGACAATTAACCATGTGCTAATCAGACTATTCATCTGCGGGATGAAGTTGTGGGGGGCTTCTCACCCCATCTTCAGAAATTTCTGAACAGAACTTTTCAAAAACGGAAGCTTTAAGTAAGACTAGGCAACACGCCGCCTTCTGCTAGAGTATGCACTGTGCATCAGGTATTCAACGGGCCCAGGGTGCAGCCAGCAACGCTGAAAAATGGCAGGGCCAAACAGTCTGCAACCCTCGTAACTCCACCCACTGAACCGTTTCTGTTAAATCTGCTCAAAAGCACAGGGAAGTCTTGGGTCAGTGATAATTTTAAATGTCAGCATTATTTATTCTTTTGTAAAAACAAAAAAACCCTGTAACACTGAAGAATATGAAAAAAATGGAAGATGCAGACTGCAAGAATGTGCATGTACAATAACAGCTTATTGTCTCCAACTTAACTATTTCATGTTCTCTAAGTCAAAGAAGGTGAGATGGAACAAACTGAAACAATGCCACAAGGATATAATTATAGAATGAAATGTCTTAATATTTTTATGTTTAGAAGAGCCCAAACGATCTATTCTTTCTATTTCTGTACTCTAAATAGACAAGGTGTTGCTGCACATAATTCTCAACCATTTTGCTATATTAATAACAACATAATACTCTCACTTCCCCACGAAGGTAGCAAAGTCAAATGCAAATCCGCAAATTCTACAAAGTCAATTATGCACTGTGATCTCTGATACTTCTGGTCAAGTCTACCTCTAAATATATAAAAGTTTTCATTTTGGAAAAAAAATTAAGTGTGCTTGTGTTTTAACATTAGTCTCTCCTCTCACCAATTGTTGCAACGAATTATATAAAACATAATTGCAGTTATATGAACATGATTTACTGCAGGTTTCATTTACCTTGGCTCACATAAGAAGTCAGTATTTTCACCGTCTGCTCTCCAAACAAGCCATTCCCTGAAGGAAGGATGGCAGAACATACGTGTTTTGTCACGTCTTTTTATCAGAAAACATGAAAGGGCTTCCATCCTTTGGCTGAAGTCTTCCCATTGTTGTTCACCATTTATTTGGCCTGCATTAATAGCTTGGAAAATCTGGTCATCTGTCATGGGATGTAGGGATGCCAGTGCCACATTTAATATTGGCAGGGCTCGCTCAAAAGAAGAGTTTGTCATGAACTTCATATTGCACTGAAGTAAGTACAGTTCTGATAGAGACACTGGAACAACCTTGTAGCTTGCACTTTTGATTACTAGGTGACCTTTTTGGAAAAGATCCAGAGTGAGTTTCAAATAGAGGTAAGATCCCAGGCTTCTCATGATCAGGTGGTTACTCACTTTCCCAATAATAGCTGCATCAGCTTTCCCATTTAAAGATATGTTGTTTATAATTTCCTGGCTGTTATTAATTCTGTACTGAATATAAGCATTCAAGTCATCATGAATTTCTTTGTTGTCTGGAAAATTGTCCAGGGATGTTGCCATAAAGGGCAGTGAACTGACTACTTCCTATAAGAGGGGAGGGGGAAAAAAGGAAAGGAAAAAAAAAACAAACCACACAGACATTACAGTATTCCAGCATTGAAAACTCAACAATGCATCTTTGCTATATTTCTCTTCTGTAATGAGTACCAGACAGATTAAAAAGAAATTCAGTATCTCTGCAATGGCTTTGCAAATATTGTCCCCTGATAACAGGTAGACAGTATTTCTACATTTCATCATTTTTCATAGGAAGATCTCAAATATTTTACCTACCACGCTCAGCAAGGCAATTGAAAGGGATAAGCTATAGAAATTATCACTTCAAAATTAAGGGAGCAGAAAACGGTTACCAGAATTGGATCTTAAGACAGGCCAGGGGAAGGGGGGAGGTAGAAGGAATGATCTATTAAGAATGAATGATATATTAAGAAATATCACAAACGACAACAGAGAAAAGAATCTCCTCATCATTACATCTTCCAGTAACAATGTACCAGAAAGGTACCATCCACACCAATACAGCCCCACTTAGTTTAAGGCAAGTACCCAGTATTGCACAGTCAGACACTTCAACAGGTTTACCTGAACACGTTTTTATGTTTATGTAAGACAGAACACATTTATGTTTATGTAAATAAAGATCCAAAAGACCCAAAACTTCTTACATAGAGGCATATATCAGAAGGGTTTAACAAACTTCTCAACACTTTCACAACACAAAAAGGAAGTCTCTACTCCACTTTAAAGTAATTGCATGGATTTTCAAAAAGCTGAACTTTCAGGCTAGTGAGATGTTCTGATCACAGACGCACACTTCTCCAGATAGGAAACAGTCCCTACTACAGAAATCCCTTGTTAAAAATAAAATTTTAGTTGAGAACTAAACTCTTCAGCCAGTCCTCGTGGCAAGAAGGCAGATATCAAATAAACTCTCAGAAGGCTGTACTGAAGCATAGCTGCACATCAACATTGTCAAAACAGACTTCACATCAGCACTGTCTTGCACCTTGTCAGCTGGGCGCACAGAGCAACTCTGGAGCCACCTGCCTACTTCTGTCCAAATACACTCCCAACTGCATTAGGAAGCAGCAGCTACAGAGCTGGACGTCGGTCCTCCTTCAAGTCATCCTCTTTGAGAATGAGCGGCGCCTAGTCAAGCGGCAGCATAGGACTGGTAGAGCTGGACCTCAAGCACTGTCAAAATATATAAAGGGTGCTATCCCAGAGATACGGTGAAAGACTAAAACAGATACACCCTCTTTCTTAAACTGAAGTGAACTAAGGCAACTATCTTAAAACAGCCTGACTAGTGCTGGAAACAAAACCAGAACTTTGTTCAGAACATTGCTGTCCAGCGCAGAAAAACGGGAATTCTGTATGGCCTCACTTAAACACTCTCAGGATGTCTGCAAGTATCTCTTAGCTGCTTAATTCTGACAAAATGCTTTAACCAGAAGTTTTGAGGATAGGTTTTTTCAGGGGCAGTAAACAGATGAAGAGATGCAGAGAGATCAATGGTAATAAGGCCAGAAATCAATCTCATCAACATAATGGAATTGTGGCTTATGCCTTCCTAAAAAGTGAAAATCCAGAGCCTAATACTAGCAGAAATACACTCCAAAAAGTAAACGTTGAAGAGAAAACCACTATGGGCTTCTAATTCCTTTTTTTTGTTTTTTTTTTTTTAAAGGTTTCAATCATTAAGTCGCCCATTTCACTCTTGAAGGCCAAGGAAACATACTCTGATTTCACCACTTCTTGTATTATCAATTCTACTAGCATACTCAAGAAAGAGATTCAAAACAAAAAAGGCCTCCAATATCATACTTGTGCACTGTAAAGAAACACGCAACAACAAAGGAAGGAAGGAAACAAAACCAAGAGACTTTACTTTGAATTCCTCTAAAACTAGTATTTTTCATAATAATGCAACTGCACCAATATAAAAGATCACTTAGTCTTTGAAGGTAAGAAAAAACTTAAAAGGTGATTTTACCTGGAAGTTAGTTCTTACAGTCACAATGAGTTTCAGCCAGGGAGGAAACTTATAGATTATGTTTGTGATAAATGAAGAAAGTGTGTCACCATAATCAGGTTTATGAAATTCAGCATCATTTAAACCATCTATCAAAATGATGTAGTCTTCTTCAGGAATTTTCCGCTCTGAAATATGAAAATAAAAACGGAAAGGATGAATACAAATTCTCCTATTAAGTGACATTTTTATCCCCAAATTTTGAACATCAAGAAATAAAACCATATCTTTATGCACAGCAATACATCTTATGGCGTTTAAGCATTATTCAGGAGATTAAGAACAACATTAGAAGATGTAAAACAACATTCCCATAAAATGCTAAAAAGTGGAAGCAATCACAATAGTGTTTTTTCCTGCACTATTATTATGGATCTATTTCACAACTGATTTAAAAAGAGTTAAAAGATTAAATAAGGCTGTTAATAGGTAAGAGATAAGAGATGCATGGATATGGGAAGAAGGCATATGTAGGTTGTTTAAGCTATTAGTTAACACTGCTTTTAATTATTAGCTATTTACTTAAAACTTACCCTTTACTGGACTTACTAAGGGAAAAAAAGTTTACAATTTGCAAAAATCATAAAGGCATTGGTTTACACTTTCAGTTCTGAGGAGAAAAGGTTAATTTGCAGCAGCTTGAGAAACTAGCAATATTCATGTTGAGCACTTGTTAAAGATTGAAGTCCCAGGGGTAAACATAAGATTTGCCAATGGATTTCACAGATATTTGTTGACAGTCAACAAAATTCAAGAACTGCAAACCAGTTTTCATAGGAATGACTCATGCTCTGCTCACACATAGGCAAATCTCCTCCCTTGCCTTGCCATATATCAAGTACCTGCTCAAGCTGTGAAGCTAGCTTTTTTCAAGGAGGAGTTTGCTGGGGTTTTTTTTAAACATGGAAACCACGTTGTTACATGTTTTTGTGAAAAAATTGCCATATCAATTTTAAAAGCAAGCAAAAACTACATCCACTTTGCAGGTGTTTAGGTACAGAAAATTACAAAACAAAAAAGTGTGACAAACTCAAAAGCATGTGAAAACAAAATCCTTTAATGCAAATGTGCCAGCCTTAACTTCAAGTTATCCTTGAGTTTTCTGACAAAAAAAAAAAAAAAGTAAAGTTTCCATGATCTTTAAAAAGTTTCATAAAACTTTATTTTAAAATATGAAGCAACTGTTCAAAACCTACCTATTGTTGTTACAAACAACTACCACAATTAAGGAATCCCCTTCTCCAGGAATGTTCAAGATTTATTTATTTCTCTTAGAGCATTAAAATACGTATTCTGAGATTTTTTTCCACTTTTTATGCAGTTTAGATTCAGTTTCCAAGTCATTTCCTGCTTAACTTACCTTTCCTGAGGTTTGAAAGTGGTTCCAACACTCCCCTTTTAAAAGCTGCTGCTGGATCTTGGACACAGGATCTCAGGCTAAGCATGCTCTGTAAGTGAGGCTCTTTTATTAGAAGATCTCTGTATGCTGTTAATTGATTTGAACGACAAAGTAAAGCTGCAATACTGTGCACGAATTCTGGGACAAGACATGTGTATGTGTTGTCAGCTTGACAGTAGTGATAAGCAACCACCTGGAGAATTTAAAAAAAAAGAAAAGCGTTATCCCTTCAATATTTATGTTGGTTACTAGTTAGTCCAATTATGATAAAGCGTTACTAAATTTGTCTTTCAACTACAAAATATTTTTCAGTGTTAGAATAATTATCCAACTCCGCAACTGGTCTCAGATGTCCTGTGTCAGAGACACAGAAAGGAAGACAATGAAATAGATTTTGACCTTGTAGGGCATGCAAAGAGGAAAAGAAATAAAAGTGTCAGATTCTGGCAAGAAAACATAGTAATTTGAGTTCATGCCATTTGGATACAGTGGGTAAACAGCTACGTAACTAAGTAGCACAAGAGAAATAACTTGAGGTAACTAAGCAACCTATTAGCTATAACTTAACAACATTGTGTCACACATCAATGACCCAAGGACTAATTTGATCATCATCAGGCAAAAGTAAATGACAGACAGCTATTAAAGACATCCTCATATAGCAAACAGAGAAAGAGGACAACTGGCTTTATTCTGATTATTGCAAAGGTGTGTATTACTTAAAACATAACATAGGCCGTATTTCTTTGAAAAAAATCAAACCACAAGGAAAACACGGTGTTCACAGTAAATAAAAAGTTTGCACTTCAGTATCTTTCATAACATTGTTTCCAAATAATACACATCACCTTAAAGGTTGCAACAATAACCCCATGTTTTCCTCACAGCTATTTGCATAAAGTATCCATTCAGACCTTAATTATTTTACTACTTAGGCAAAAAATAAAACACTGAAAGTTTTTTTTGCATTAGATTATTAATTGCTTACTTCAGACCCTCAGAGCATTGAAAATAGACTACAGTCAGACTCAACCTGTATCATAGAATATAGATGGATTACACACACTGACCAAACATTTTATCTTTTTTTTTTTTCCCCTGGAATTTTGCTTAGGTGGATGCTCAGTGTACCTTCCATATCTAGAGAACACTCGGCCCCTTTTGCAAGTAAAGGATCCCAACCTTCCATACACACGTAAAACAGACATGAAATTTTTAACGTAACTCTTTCCAAGACCAAGCAGAATTCAACCAATAACCTGAAAGGCAGAAGAGGCAGGCGGCTGGCTTCACCAGTCACGAAAGGTACCCATCCTCTGAAGCGTCCAGGGTGCC
Source organism: Pelecanoides urinatrix (assembly GCA_013400755.1). NCBI lineage: Eukaryota > Metazoa > Chordata > Aves > Procellariiformes > Procellariidae > Pelecanoides > Pelecanoides urinatrix. The sequence continues at coordinate 124,328 of VZTQ01011174.1, forward strand.
CGCCTGTTCGCCCAGCACGGGCTGCCGGCACACCCAGGCGGCTCTGCCACGCAGACGGGCTCCCTCCAGGCCGGAGGTTTTCCAACAGACTGACAGTCTGTTAGTAAGTCAATACTCACCTTTGAAGCAAGGCGTCTCACAGAATCACCTGCTTGATTCTGGTATTCAGGAGCACCAGGACAATGCAGAGTCTTCACTGTATTGGTAGCACTTGTTGGAGGAGCAGATGGAGGCAACTGACTTAAGGGAATCTCTTGACAGGAGTCACCACCTGGTTTTAAAAGACAACAAATACAAGAGACTGAATTTGCTGACAGCTGATCATTTTATAGGAAAACATTACGGAATATCTTTACTGCTAGAGTAAAAATTAAAACTGAACAATAGCATTAAAAGAAGCCTGCAACTAGTCTGATAAATACAGGCACATATTTGCAACTTTTCAATTTTAAAACCATTCAACTTTCACACCAAAACTACAGAATTATGCTGATGTGAATTTTCCTTATGAAAATTATATATGCGATGACTCATTTAAACTGGTAGTTATTATATGACTGAACTCTTGGGAAATATAAACAATTTATCATTGTTGTTATTAATATTATTATTATTTGAAGTGTCAGCAGGGGAAGTAGCAGTAACGACAGTCACACTATCGTTCCGTTAACACAGGCACTGGACCAGTCAGGTGACAGAATCCTATGGATCCCAGCGGAAGACCGAACGGGTTTCTCCATAGCTTTATTCTTGCCTCTACTGAAATTCTACAGAAAACACGTGGTACTGAAAAGCATGTGGCACACAGTGGGGAAGAAACATGTCACACCTCTCTTTCCAAACTAATGGGAGAACAAGCTACTTCAGTCACACTACCAGCAGAGTTTAGGGTACACACTGCCTGATGGCAGGAAGAGATTCTGCACATTGTCTCCATTTTACCATCTCTTTTGATGGGCTGAGCCCATGCTATATATGTGGAAGGTATCTGTCAAAGCATACAATTTTAACAGTTTACTTTCCTCACCGGAGGAAACATGTATTTGCCAAGAAGTTGATGAGGCCTGACTACCTGAAGCCAAAAAAGCAAACAACACTCGACTCTTGTGATCAGTAAAATAACCCAAACAATTATGCAGAAAAGGAACATACTTTTGGGGGATGAATTAGGGCTATTTGAAGCTATTTGCCTCATGCGACTTCCATGGCAGCTAAGTGCCACCAGCCGTGAAATAATTGCAGTCTTCCCAAATCCCACATTTCCAGTAATGACTGCTCCCCTGTTCTCTGCTGGATCAGTATTCTTCAATTTTTCCTCAATTGCTTGAAACAGCCATTCTCTTCCAACGAACACAGAGTCTGTTGTTATGCTTGGAACTTCAAACAATAGTGGCTTCAGCAAAATGTCTTGAGGCTTATAGGGGATGAAACGAGCTGAGAAAAAGTGTCAGGGAGAAAAGTTTATTAGAAGAAACTCAACATGCAATAAGACAGCACTGTTTCAGAAGATCATTTCATTCAGTGACCTTGTTAATAGCGCTCATAATCAGACTTCTTAGAACTTTTTATGAAAACAATAAAGACCAATTTGCTCAGTTCAGGTGACCTCCGTAATTCCTATGTGAATTAAATTCTAGAGGAGAGAAGCTGCAAGTATAATTTGAGGATTTTTTTACAATTGAACTTGAGTTAATAAGTTGCAGAATCCAAAAGTTCTCTTTAGAATGGGTTAATAATTCTACAAATGGGGAAGTGCCAAACATTTTTCAGTTTAGAGTGAACTACACTGCTGAGCATCAGTCTCAGGTCTTCAGATGTGTAAAGACACTTACAGAGAAATGGAAAAAGGTACAGAGAATAAATAAATTTTTCTTTTTTAAAAATCCCATATTTTTCAAGTAATGTAAAACAACAAATACTACCCTGTTTTTCTGTACTTTCGAAACCACAAGAACAGAAATTACACAGCACAGCTGAAAGTGTAGTCATGTTTGATTACTTTAATCTACACATTTGGCAAACACCTGACAAGACTTATAGAGAGAAGATCAATTGGTGTTTGGTTGCATAAAGTATGTTAAAATTTACAGAAATGATAATGTTCAGTAACATAATGCTCTGAGGATTCATTAACCTAATGAAACCTCAATCTAAGATTATACAAATGCTGTTTCAGCATTAATCTACAACTACGAAAAAACATAAATGAAAGAGGACAGCACAGCATGTATATATGATCTCAAGATCAGTTTTACTGAGAATTTGCTTATATTTTTCTGCTTTTGTTATTGGTTGTGATGGATGCACTCGACTCCTTGACCAAACCAGTGGTAGTTTGGTTCAGGCTCCAAAGGCGGTAAAGGCCTAAGCTGTAACCACGCCAGGAACCTCTCTGGAAACCCACAAAGGAACAGAGTGAGCATCGATGCACGTGAGCTTGGAACACCGACCGCGCGATTAACACATGGAACAGCAGGCGAAGACTCACTCATCAAGGAGAAGGAAAGTTGTTCCATAAATACGGCAGCCCAAGGGAGCCTTCTTTGAGCTCTCCCTGCTGAGCAGCTGGCTGCGTGGCGGTGACCTCCCCTGCAGCTGGGACGCCCTCAAGCTTGCTCCTCGAGGCAGAGACCTCCACACACCGCAGATCTTTTGGAAGTGACCCATAACGCGCGTAACCTTGTGTTACAGTGCACTGAGATTTTTGCCTTGGTAGTTTTGAATCATTTTTATATCCTTTTTGCAGTAAGTGATAGAGTGAACCTTGCCATCAAATTTTGTTAAGTCGCACATCATATTTCAATAAAACCCCTTTTGCCGATACCTTTGACAGTGGTTCTTTAAGCTGTCTAAATCACCTACTTGTGACATTGGTAAATTAACAGAGCCTGCAGATGACTAAGTCAGTTAAGAGGAGAAAATAAAAAATTGCATACATCATTTGCACTTAACATAACCTGCTATTTTCAGACTCAAAGACCAGAGATGTCACAGTATATATTAGCCATAAATAAGTCTAATGGTATTTGATCAGTTTTCTTCCTAACACAGAATTCTAATGACAGCCTCTTGAAGATCTTAAATTTAGCACAGTATTTCTTAAGTTGCAGTACACACTCTTATCTGAATGTCACATAATAAAATCTGGCAGTCAAGAAAATATTCAGTAGAGTTCCTGAACACTGGTATTACACCACTTCAATTTGGAGATTCACATGATCTGCACTGCACTGCCCATGCACACTTAGATAAACAATATACTTTTTTCTTATTAAAAGCCATACATTGAATTTCTAAACCACAGCATTATGCAGGAAGAAGTGTAAGCAAGCATCCTATCTTCAGACATGTTGAGTGGCCTATCAGGAGCACTCTAAAATAACACTTCGTGGGATGGGGGTGTTTACAAAGATCACGGAACATCCATGTTACAAAACTACTGAAGAACTGTATGACTGTGCCAAGACAGATGTAAATATGTATACCTTTACTTTCCTGTTGCACTCTTCCACCAGCAGTGTTGTGCCAAGGTAAGCGAATTGAAGTGCGTAAAGGAGTGTTTCTTTGTCCATCCAAATAACTCAGATCTTCCAGTTTGGTTGAACTTGTTGCTAGAGTATTAAAGGATTTAAGCTTATTTTTCTTTCAGCAAAAGTTACAAAGAACGTTATTATTTATTACCATTCTTTCCTCAACATAGCATTTACAAATAAGTTTGTCTAGACAATGGCAGTGAAGTCGTTCTTGTTACAATGTTTACAAAATGCTTTTCAATAAAGTTCAAAGATTTAGTTGTATTTTTCCCCTTTCAGATGGCCTTCACATCTGCCTCAACTTCCTCATGTGGTAAACAGTCCTCGTGTTAATACAGTTTCCTTTTGTACTATGAGAACTACCATATCGGTGAGGTCAGAAGTGCTAGGAACAGGTTCAGATACTCGCTGCTAGTACACTATCTGTGAGGAAATATTTATATTCTTTTTGTATCAAATGCTACAGAAATCTAGGGATCTGTACTTCACACAGCTATAACAATGAAAGGGCAGTTATGCAGTCCTCTTTGGCAACAAAGCCATTTAGTTCATTCAGAATGAAATTCCCCAAAATTTAAGCAATAGTGCTATAATATCCATGAAAAGAAGGTGGTTGCTGCTTCCTCCCCAGTCATGTCCTAGAGTCAGCAAAACTAGTGTCCGTCTCCAAAAGGCACTAGTTTTAAACGGACATGCAGATCAAGCACGTGGAAAAAACCACGAATCACACGCAAGCAATACATATGTTCCAAATGATAATCAGAGCAGAACACAAGAGCTTGACATACGATGCAGGGTTGGAATATCATCTTCATCACATTCATGAACCAGGAAGTTTTCTTCAGGAAGAGAATAAGATAAGATAAAAGGAAAAGCAGGAGCATGGCATAGTTATGGTCCATCTCAGAACTCCAAAACAGGAAGTGAGACATAACAAAAGGGGAAGCAGTAACAGCAAGACACGATTCAATGATTCCTAAAACGACACTCCTGCTTCTTTAACAGGGATTGGAGGTGTGATAACTTCCAATTCCATGTTCATCTAGGAAAAATTTCTACAGTCACCCCTATCTGCAAGGATATTGCAGATTAATTATTTAATTTCTTGCACATGTAGCACAGGTATCCAGTTTTTAGAGAGATATATTTAGCACTGGCACTCAAAAGCCAGAAAGCAGTCATTTACAGCTCAAAAGCACACTAGATTTAACAAAAACCTGTAGTCAAAATCTCTGCACTATCAGATACCAGAACATCTAAGATCAGGATACTACATTTCCTTTGACATGGGACAATTTACACAGAGCATTAACTTTTCAGTACTATAAAACTATAACTCAGCTCATTCAATAGGCAAATTGCAAATAAACGAAGCTATTCTCAAAGCAGACTCAAAAATGGTTTCTAAGATTTGTAATTTTATAACTATGTAAAATAGCTAGACACATGCAAATTCATTACAATTGTTCGCTGCTGTTCACTCTAAGACGTTCACTTTTGTCAACAGGATGATTCTAATGAACAAACACAGCAGAACGCCAGAAAGCTTTGTTCTGTGATAACAGCAGTTTTATGGAGAACCGTGGTACTCCCCCCCCGCCTGTGAAGCTGGGCATTATTATATTCCTATCATAGTATGTTGCTGCAAAATAATCCTTCAACTGTAGGATTTTGAAACAATGTGCTAATAACTTTCATGCTATTTTAAAACCTTAAATTACCTTTATTAAGACTGCAGTGTGTGTTTCAGTATCTTTCATGACACTTCATGAAGCATTCTAAATATAGGACTGTTTTTTTTTTTTAAAGCATTGGATTTTGGCTATTACTGACAAGTCAAGTTCTTGATAACATTTACTGAGCTGCATATTAGCATCTTTTCTGTTGCAATTCCAACATATTATAATTTGTTGGACTTTTCTGAAGTAAACACATTATATACTTCCTTTGAAAATGAAATAGAGAACGGGTTTTTTTTCCCCCCAAGCTGAACGAACATATTTGTGCCTTCACAATGAAAGGACAGAACTAGTGCTCACATTACAATCTCTAACCTTCCAAAATTTTAAGTGGTATTGTCAAAACTTAAAAGATTCTAATGAAAATTGCTTAGCATGTTCTTTGACAAAATTTTGCCATTGACAATTTCAAAAGTTTACTAGCAATATTTCCCCTATACATCTTATCATAGTAAGAAAATTCCATGCATCAATTTTTGTTTCACCTTTTATACTAAAAGTACTCCCTTTTACTGACAATATTTTCTAGCTGGAATGAACTACAATATCCTTCCCTCTTCGCTCTAGGAATCACCAACTCCCAAGCCCTAACCTCGTTACTGAGGTTTTCTTCATTCTGCATTTACCAAGTTTTTTAACTTCGAATTTTTAGTTAGCTAAACCTACTGCCACATACACGGCACCTGTGCTCCTGAACGCTACCAGAACATTTTTCTTGCAGGGTTATATTTATGTAAGCGAGTTGCCCATCACTATCAGAAGTTGATGGGCTCTACTAAGAGATTTCAAGCCAGAAGTGCTTTTTCAGAGATTTGTCTATTTCACACCACTTAGAAAAAATAATGGTAAGGTCACACTTATCTATCACAGCTGAACAGACTCACATTTTCTGAATGAATGGTTCAACTAGAAGGCAGAATTTCACACAGTTCTTTAAAAAATATATACGTCACTTGTTCAACAGAGATCAAAGTATGATTTTGGTCTTAGTGTTAGCAAGATTTACGGATCTAGCAAATGTGAGCATACACAAAAGCAACAATCTCAAGGATTAGTTGACACCACAGTCCTAGAATGACCGATGGACTTTTAAAGTGTTCCAAAAGTCCTGACCTAACCAATAGCTACTAAAAATCACAATAAAAGCCCTCTGTATGACAATTTTAAATAACTTAGGCAACACTCATCTATTCAATTTAGAACCTATGCTTTTTTCTTTTTGTCCTATAAAAATACTTTCATACTAACAACATAACTTCAACAGAAAGATTCAACAGAAATGTCCTATCATTAAGAACATCCTTTTTTCTGCCTCAGGACTTTACCTGCAACGGAGTTTGGACGAGGCATTATTAAAGAGCCAGAATTCTGAGCGTAAGGAACGGGACTCTCTCCTGTTGGTACTTCTTTTGGCAAATTCTCAGCAGATCCAACGGCTTCCTCTTCCGCAACAGGTGAACAATTCTCTGTTCTTCGATCATGACTAATCCCTTGATGTTTTCCAGCTCTGAGACTCCCATCCTTGCTCCATTCCAAACTGGATCCACTACGATCATCATTTTCTGATGAACTTGTTATAGTTGCTGAAAAAAAGAGAAAAAAAATAGAAAAAACCCCACCCAACTGAAGTACACACCAAAGGAAAATGGTGCACTCATGTTAATATGTGTTATAATTTTCATACTCAAATGGCATTTTGAGCGAGCAGATATTCAAGTATTTCTTCACTGGATAATTTGTTAAATTTAAGGAATATTATTTATTTACAAGCCGAACAACACAGCTTCTCAGATTGGGAAAAACACCTGAGAAAGGAGGCAAGAAAATGTTCTTAAGAATCCAAGTGTGTCTTTAGATCTATGTAATTTGTGCTGGGGGGGGTGGGGAGGGGAAACTACCACTAAAACATTTATGACTTAATATGAAGAATCTACTACCTCACTAAAACATGTCTCAACTTCTTTTAGAAATTAAAATTCTATAACATATCTTGCAAATTTTTAAACCATTCTGTAAACATGGAGACAACAAAAGCTCATTAAGTAGTAAAAATAGCATCTAGTGCAAGAAGAAAATTTAAATGCAACTTTTTGATAATTCACATTTTTAAAGACTAATATTTTACAAAAAGAATTCAAAATTCAATTCTTTGAAAAAACTCACACAGTTCTTCCAAAGTTGGGAGGCTTTCCACAAGCCTACTTATGACCAAACGTCCTGTATATTGTGAAGCATAAATGATAAAAATTCAATGCTGTTCAGAGATCTAGCTCACCCAAAATAGATAGTTTAGGATGACAATCAGCCTGCTCTCACATACCTGGCAAACTAATCTTGATAGAAAGCTTCCAGCAACTGAGCTATGTACTCTCCTTTCTTAAGTACCTACTACATTTCACTGTCAGGAAGAGCATACAAGGCTAGATGCATGTTGATCAGACCCAGCAGAGTATATGAGCAAAATTTCAGATTATACTAAACATAAAGGTTTAGGTTTTTAAAGTATTTCAGTGTGCTGCAGTATAAAGTAAATCACAGGCTCAAATAAAGACTTTTTTGTTTGTTTGTTTCTGATGTCATCATAAACAGACCAGAAAACATTTAAAAATAATTTCTCAATAGTATGTGAAACTTTTTGGCAGTAGGATGTGCTTTTTTTTGCTATGAAAATTTCAGATGCTGCAAAATAAGCAACATAGAGCTAGACAGATCCTCAGCTAAAAGACAACTAAAGATCACACAGGTGGTTTGGGATGCTGCATTACAGAACAGTAGTTTTCCACTGCTTTAGCGATTCACTTGATGAAACCTCAAACAACACTAACTGCATTATCTACAGTGCTCCAAATATTCCAGTTTGGTGGCTGAGGGTTATTAGAGTGCATCTGTAATTCCTCAAGATTGTAATTAATCAAGGTCTCCTGCAGTAACTGAAGGTGTGAAGAATTTATACTGCTGAAGACCTACTTGATTAATGTTTGATAAAACTATGCTAATGTGCTCACATAAGAACACTTTGTAAATATGTTTTTTGTATGTTTAATAGTGAAATTATTCCATTACATTTAACATGTTTTCAATACTTAAAGTCTTACAAAATAGCTGAACAACAAAAATTTATTAAAGGTTAAGCCAACACTCAATGCATTTTGAACACTTGAACGCAACAGAGGAAAATACAAAATAGGATGAAAGGGCATCAGGATTTAAAAAAAAAAAGTCAATGCCAGTTCAAATAATAATACCTATGTGAACTGTGGGTCCTCCTCAGGCTAAAATTTTAAGTGTTAAAGGTATATATGTGGTGATTCTACACTCAACTGACCAAATCATTAAGTAAAACATTCTGGCATATTAGACTGCTAACAAAACACAAATGCACTGCAGACTGCTCCTTAGAACTCTGAGGCTTGTCCAGTCAGAAGAAGCACCAAATATTCTTCTTTCACATCAACTGCACTGCAGCTTCAGCCTTGCAGGACGAGGAGGTACACATACAACTTTGCATTCTTCCAGCTTAGCCTCACATTCACAAGAAATTTAAGATCTGATGCTTAAATTCAAGAGCTTGTATTCTAAGAAATACTAATAATACAACATAGATTTTAGAGGCAATAGAAGAAAAAGTTTTTCAGGCATTCCATTAACCTTTGCACACAGCTTAGATTGTACTTCCGTATGACAAATTTATTTCCTTTTTAAGGTCATGTCAAAAAAATCTAGCTCCTCCTGAAGTATGAAATATTTAAAACTGGGATTCCTCCTGGAGTGAAATATGGCTTAAGGAAACCTTGCCGCTCAGAATTTCCACACTGAAACAGTGGCAAGTATCCAGAAAAACTTACATTTTGGCCAGTAGCCCAGTCTGTTCTCCTACTTAGCTCATTGCTGAAGACTAAAACCTGCCTCCACTACTATTACGTCAAACTCAATAGAAGCAAAGAAGAATTCAACTACCGCAGTAAAACATTAGAAAACTAAAAGAAACCTGAACCATAAGTAAAAAAAGAGAGAAAGGGAGAAAAGACAGATCTCCCATCAGAGTCTGCTGGCCCAGAAAGCATAGTGGGAGTAGAAATACAATGGAAGGCCACATAAGTAGCATGAAATAACAAGCTATTTTCACGGTTGGATGAACTCTGTCAAAGACATTAGAAAACATATACCTGCTAAACATAATTTTAAATGCACATTTACCACTAATAACAAATTTGAATGCACAGACACATTTGTATTTAAAAAACAAAAACACAGCTCATTTATCAGAGAGGTGCCTCTTATTCCCCCTGTTGGTTTCGTGTCTTCATAGATGTAAGGGGTGCTGCCATGGATTGCTGTAGAGAAGAATTGTGGAATCGGGAGTTTCAGCCAAGGTAAGATAGGACTGAGAACTAGCAGAGGCACTCATACGACTGAGGTAAGACCTGAATACCGGCTTAGTTGTCTCCTCTGTAAAGAAACTGTAAACATCAAAATGAAAAAGCTCTCAGCTCGGATGCTGCTTGCAGTCACCCTGAGGTGGCGGATGTGGAAGCCAAAGAAGAACTGAATAAAGCAGAAGAGGTGGCCTAATGAGCAGCACCTGATTCAAGAGCTGAAACAGGTGAAGGGAATTGTGAGCAGAGATGTGATCGTTGCCAGAAGGAAGGAAGACTGGTTTTCTTAGTATATAAAAGGGAGACGAATCGGGCAATGGAGAGAGAGACAGTGGGACTGCCCTGTTATGATAAAGGATATTTTCTCCAGTATTGTAACAATAAAGGATTCTGTGCATGTATATGTGAGGGTCTGTGCAATCATACACCACAGACTGCCAAGGGACAAGGGGTGTTCGAATTCTCCCTGAACTTAAGATATGAATGACAGCTCCACAGAACTGCGGCAGATGATTTTCATGAAGGAGCTATACAGGAGTTCTCCACCACCTTCACATCTTCTCTAGGTTTTTTCCCCCCCTGCTCTCACACTCATACACTTCACAACTCCACCATCCTCTCTTCTCCCTGTATAATAGAGGACTTATTTTCACGTTTCTCCTATTTTTGAAACTCCTTCCTTTTCATTAGTTCAATAAGCAACTTTTATCACTGGGTTCAAAAATGTTTTCTTAAAAATATTAATACTTACAAGGTTATAGAATAGATGATGTAGTTGTCATGCCAATATACTATTTTTAAACAAACATGAGGCTAGTTCTGATCTCATTTAGAACATGGACATACCCACGGAATATTTCAAGCTTGCAAAGTATGGGTAGTAGGTTCCTATCAGTATCTACATTTGTCCACTTGAGAAAAGGGACACTCTCACTCAAGAACAGGTTGAGTGCTCCAGCCTATTATCCTGCCTTTCTAGAAAGAAAGAGGGAACCCAGTCCACTCCAAAATCAGCAGCTGCTTCTATACTCTTGGATGAACTATGCATTACAGATACTGTAAATGTATTTATTCCAAGACTTCATGAAGTATCTGCATAAGAAATGCATCTTCTGTGACACTGAACTGCATATACAAAACATGCATACATTCCTCCCCAGGGCTGCAATATCTCACAGAAGAGCTCAGTAAGGCTGAAAGTATGTAATTATTAGAGAAACAGGATCCCTTTTTCCCCTTCTATATCACATACCAGAGAAGCAATATAGTGTATTAGTCATGCCAATTTTTATATTCACATTGATGCAACTCTCACTCATATAAAGAAAAGTTGCATGCAAACCAGTGTGCAGTCCTTAAACTTAAACTTTTTTGCAAAGTCAGCTAAGTTTTTCAGAGAACTGACTCTATTAAATAACTATTCTATTAAAATATTAAATAACTACTCTATTAAAAAAAACAAAGCCCCTATAAAACATTTTAAACAAGGAAATGACTAAGGTATACTGACAGATAAATATTTTTTGCAACAAGAGGCATTACTGTTCCTTCTAGTCATACATTGCTGTATTTTTGTTTTATACTTGCATCAGTGTAATCAAGACAGGAAACCCTAAATTCTGACAAAACCTACAACTAATGTACTCTGTTCTCAAGTCAGGCAATGACTGAAATCTGTGAACCCAAGAGCAACAATTCTGATATACCCTTTCCTTTACATCAAAACGTTAATGCTACCTCAAAACTAGATCTTACATAAAACTGACCATGGACAATGGCTTTTATCAATCTGCTATGGAACAAGTTCACAAAATCATTTTCTAAAACTGAAGTACTTAAGCATTATACAAATGAGTCTTTTGATCCATGATGAACATCTCTTTTAGGGTAACTGATCAGCAAAAATAATATTATGTCTTAACTTATGATTATTAGTTACTTCATGTTATAATAAAATGCAAGAATATCTATAAAGTCAGAGTGAAGTGTTATCAACTGTGTTATGAAAACATGTATTATCACTACTTCTTGGCAAGTACTACACCAATGATGATCATGGTAGTATTCATAATGGCAGGCAGAGACCACTTTCACTTGGAATTCGTTCTACAAGAAAAGTTGTAAATAAAAAAGAACTAAGTTCACAGTCAAAGACAATGACATGTCTTACGCTTACTTTGTCAAATCTAGGCATTTAAGATTTAGAATTGCTTCCTTTTTTCAGCCTCCCCAAATTCAGTCCATCAGCTAGACTTAAAACTGAAAGTTCACTTTTGTATACTGAGAAAGCATCAGGTTAGGGGGCATTTTGTGCTTTGTTTTTGTAGGTAAGTGTAACAGCTGTTACAAAATCAATTTTAAAAGGGGTCTATTGGTTAAGGAGTCAGCATTTAAAAAAAAAATTTACTAAATCAATAAAGAAGAGTAAACCTTCCTATAACAGTCTGTAACAACATGAAAAATATGCTTTTTACATCTTAGTCTGACCTTCCAGAAAATAACATTGAAGCATCCAGCTGGGTGCCCAAAGGTATGGGTAAAGAGCAGTACAAAGACCCATTAGGGCAGAGAGCTGAAATAGGGAAGATGGCACAAACGAGGCAGTGAAGAATTTAGATCTTTTCTTTAGTACTGAACAGGCTCACTGAAATATTCAGCTAGTTGGTAAAAGGAGCTATGTAACAGTTGGTCTGCGATGGTACCTACCTCTCTAAAGACAACTGACTCCCCATAGGAGATGCCTATATTGCCCCAGTTCAGTCTTCTGTTCAGTGGAGGATCACACAATTTCACCTTTTCCATGATGTCCCACTGTAGCTTCATTTTCATGCCAATTACTCAAACGTTTGCACTGTTTTTAAACTGTTTAGGTTATTCTCATAAGAAGGAGCATCAATTATTTTTTCCTCAGCTGGAAATTAAACCACATTCAAGCTATGCTGTGCTTCACTGTTATGAAATGCATTGTAGAGACATACATAATGGAAAAGGAAAAAGGTAGAAGAAAATAGGAAATAGAGCAAAACAGAGGAAACTAATGATTTTAAGGGAAAACATGGAGAAATTAGAACTACACCAGGAAAACAAAAGAAGAAAAATGCACACCTAACAACAGCAACTGTTATAGTCAAAGAATATGATTTCAATCTTTCTCTAATAAGAGAAGATTAATTTCTATTAATTGCATTACTAATTAAGATGCTTACCTATAATTCCACTGTCCTTGCTCTCCAGGGTGGAGCTAGGGCTGCTGATGGTTCCACAGGGACTACCTTTGTTAGCTGCTGTTTTGCCAACACAGCTATTGAGAGTTGAGCAGGGACTGTCAGTGCTAGGTGATGTAGTGCTGCTTGTGAGGGTGGAACATGGACTTACTCCTTGACTGGCTACTGTACACTGTGATGTGAAGAAAAACGAATAGTTATGGTACAGGAGGCAGTACGCTCTTGTGCTGAAAAGTAGAAACATCAAGATGAAGTGGAATAAGAACAAAGCAAAGAGCCCATTTTTCAAGCAAAAACTTCAAGAAGCGGAAGCTTTATCTTGATCAGGAACCTTAATGACATGTTTTCAGATTGCCCTTAAAAAGTGACTTCTGAAGAAAAAAGGGAATTTCACAGTTCAGTGGAAGAGTTGCAGTGAGGCAGATCTCTTCTCTATTAAACATTTTACTGGATACTCCTCCCCTCTGCTCCTAGTATTTATTCTTTGGTTTAAAACCACTAGAACTGCAGTCTTATTCACATTTCACTATCATAGAATGGTTTGGGTTGGAAGGGACCTTAAAGATCATCTAGTTCCAACCCCCCTGCCGTGGGCAGGACACCTTCCACTAGACCAGGTTGCTCAAAGCCTCATCTAACCTGGCCTTGAACAGCTCCAGGGATGGGGCATCTACCACCTCACTGGGCAACCTCTTCCAGTGTCTCACCACCCTCTCAGTGAAGAATTTCTTCCTTATATCTAATCTAAATCTACCCTCTTTCAGTTTAAAGCCATTACCCCTCGTACTATCACCACATGCCCTTGTAAAAAGTCCCTCTCCAGCTTTCCTGTAGGCCCCCGTCAGGTACTGGAAGGCTGCAATAAGGTCTCCCTGGAGCCTTCTCTTCTCCAGGCTGAACAACCCCAACTCTCTCAGCCTGTCCTCATAGGAGAGGTGCTCCAGCCCTCAGATCATCTTCGTGGCCTCCTCTGGACCTGCTCTAACAGGTCAATCAATGAAACCCAAACTGATGCACTAAGATTTATGAAGCCTAGGACTAAAAGTGGAGAGAGGAAGGGGAAGAAAGAGTTTGGTAGTTACTGTGTAGTTTTGGTTAGGAGATGAGTTTCATACGGATAGTAGCTGCTTGCTTCTCCCCAATTCCTCTACTCCCAAATGACAGAGAAAGACTGTCAAATGGAAGTGAACTTCTCAGGAAAAAACAAACACACAAGCCCCCAAAAGCATGCTCCTGTTTTAACAAACCACTGACATTTTCCATTCTCATAAATCGCTAAGAGAAGGAAAAAGTTCATCCTAAATACCAAAATAAGGCAGAGAGAACCCTAGAAGCTACTCACATTCATAGTAGATTAGATTTAACTTCTAGAAATTATGAGGAGTCTATTCTTTCTTTTTTTTTTTAAGAATGCAAGATCACCTCACAATTTCAAAACAAACACACACTTGTTATCATTAATTTACAATTCTATTACCATATGTCTATTAAAATGAATATTTTGGTAAGTATCAAGTAACTGCAACTAGCAAACAGAGGAAATAACATTAGTTCTCTCAGAAATAGGATGAACGTTAAATATATTATTATTTTCCATTATCCTACCATGACTTCATTTTTCTCTTCTATATGAGCAGAAGTTGGGATCCCTTCTCCCAGTAAAAATCCCAATCTTGTCATCAATTCTTGGGCTGCAGGAGAACAGCTCGAGTCTTTATCAGGCTTTGCTTTGGAGTGGGGGGAAAAAAGTTGGTGAAGATTATAGTCTTATATTTGGAAACTGTTACAAGTGGTAGAAAAAGTACAATCAAATGTAAACACCAGTTCTTCTGTCAGCAGTATATCTAACACAGAAGCTAATGCCACTTAAACTTTTTGTCCATCAGATTTTAAATTGTCAGTGGGTCTTGGATCCTCTGTATATCTGCACAAATCTATGGCAGAAAAAAACCCACCCTGCCAGTCAAAACAGAAATGGTTAAGTTTATCACTGGACATGTGATTGACTTGATTATTCTCCTAACAACAGCATTAAACTCAACGCTATCAAAGCTAAGTTGCAGACTGAAATTCTGTTCCAGTCATTTTTTTTTTAATGAAGTTTTCTATAACGTTAAAAACAAGAAAAGTAGAGGTTAATAATACAGATATTTTGTAATCTCACAGTTAACACTACAACTAATACTGTATGTTTTTGTTGTGCTTGCTATGCAAAGGATGTGACACCAGTTGTAAATGTCCCAGCTTTTCCAGTTGCAAAAATATTTAATTTTATCAATACAGTGGTTTAAAATGTCTTCTGGTGTCCAGCAGATATAATGAGACAAAGTTCAAAATGAGGCAACCTCCAACAAAAACAGCCAATCACAGATCTGCTCAGGGAAACCCCCAGTTGCTGATATAATCTCACGAACCAGCATCTTCTGCCATTTTCTTTCTTTGATGCCAACAGTTTGGCATCACCTACCAACCTGTAATGCTCTTCCCTAGCAGAAACATTTATTTCTTTTCTCCATTAAAGAAAGAATAATATGTAGGCCTGCCCCATCCTCACTTACAAACAGTCAACTAATTAAGGAGCCTCACCTAACCACTCTGAGAAATAGCTCCCGGCAGGAATTCTCAGCTACAGAACCGCCGGCTGCAGTAGCCCCCCCGACCCTGCAAGGAGGGACAAAAGCAGGAGCATCCCTACTGCTGCTTCCCAATCAGCGCTGTCTGGGCAAGGCACTGCGCTTCTGGATGTCACCCCCACACAGCTGGAAGACAGCAGAATCACAGAATCACTGAGGGTGGAAAAGACCTCTTAGATCATCGAGTCCAACCGTCCACCCCACCCCCCCATGCCCACTAAACCATGTCCCTAAGTGCCTCATCTACACGTCTTTTAAATCCCTCCAGGGATGGGGACTCCATCACTGCCCTGGGCAGCCTGGGCCAAGGCCTGGCCACTCTGTCAGGAAAGAAACTTCTCCTAATGTCCAACCTAACCCTCCCTCGGCACAACTTGAGGCCATTTCCTCTCGTCCTATCGCTGGTTACTTGGGAGAAGAGACCGACCCCCACCTGGATGTCTTTGGACATCCAAAGAGTTTTATCAGTTTAAAATTTGGAGACTTCATGCAACAGAAGTTCCTAATTGATAAGGAGTGCCTCAGAAGAAAGAGTGAGGAAAGTGAGAGATGTAAGCAATGGACTTAGCGACAAAGTTTAAAAGAGGAGACAAGCCTCTCAGCTGCACTACCTGCTACACCACCAACACACAGAGCAGGGAGTGGGGGGAAAGGGGAAGGGAAGAAGGGGGGGAAGGCTGAACTGCCCCTTTTACTTCAGTCTTTCCTTTATGGTTTCACACCAAATGAGTGTTAGGACAGTATTTACTCTTCACGAAGAGCATACGGTATCTAACCACGAGACAGAGCTGACATTCAGTGGTATTTGCAATAAACAGCACATTTTACCCCAAGCTGCAGAGTATACGAAAAACATAGAAAACAATGATTTTAACTGAACAGCTTGACCAGTAAGCATTACCTCAACAATATTTCAATTTATGAGTGACATAAAACCCATCGTTTGCATACATGAGTAGTTTACTAGTCAACCATCATTCTTTATTTCACTCCAGCTCAATGCCTACTTGAATGCACATATTTCTTAATTTTGTGGACAGCGTAAAATCGAATTATCTGATTCTCACTTAAACCCAAAAGGAGGAAATCTATGAAACAGTGTCTTTTTTGAAAGGAGCTAGCAAAAGTTTTTCTATCTCAGAATATTTTGCAAATTGACAGTTCTTAGAATATTTGACTAGAAAATATATTTTCTCTGTAAAATTGTCATTTTGAGGATTACAATTAATCTTTAAAATTACTATCCTAGATATTACAGAGTTTGTGAAATCAACATCTTCATTCTTACATCAAAGTTACAATACCCTATTATTATTGCATTTAAATTTTGGTCTTTGCCATGCCTGAGTAAATGCTAGGCATAGTACCAAATTCAGTTCAGCAACAGAGACAAAAGCCAAGAGTCTAAGGTGTTCAACTCAGCAACCACTGTTTAATCCTTAAACACTAGAGTTTAATTTTGACCTTCAGCAGTCGCACTGTCTGGGAGTACAACTCTGTGAAGAGGAGGATCATCATGAGATGGTCACCTTCAGATTAGGGAGATGAGGACTACATGCTCTCCCCGCTGTGAAGATGGAGGCACAAGAGGGACCAGGGTAACTATAACATATCAAATAGGGCATACAGAAGATGATGGTGAAAACAATTACAATGAGTTCTACTTTCACTAGTAAGTATCAGAAATAAGGGGCTTTTTTAAAAAGAAAACATTGGCTTTTAAAACTGTAGTTTCCTTCAAAATTGAAACAAAAGGAAAACAAAAAATTGTTCAGCTGGAACCTCATCAGTTACATGCAATGAATTTAATGAGGTCAGTTAAACTGAAAAATTGATCTAAAAATACAAGGCATATGAAATCCATGTTACAGTGCATATAGTCATATACCATATACCAACATATGGGTCATTTTGCTTTGACCATGACATTCACTGTCAAAGCCACACTCTGTTATGCACTAGTCAAATTTTACGAACATGAAACTTTCCAAGAGTACCAATTAACTCTAGGGAGGTAGCTTTTCCCAGCTTTGCCAACACAGGAGTCTACTGTTACTGCCTTCTTATTTAGCAAGCTTTTACAAAATTTCTAAAATGAGGCATTGTACCCCATGGAAAGCTACACACTTAGAATTAACTTACATTAAAAACAAGTTCGGAAAAATTCTAGTAGACCTTTGGCATATGTAGCAATCAAAACCACTTGGACATCATTTTGTCTGCAGTACATGCATTGCTACAAGAATTGAGATAGTTATAAAGATCGTATAAGTATAGTGGCAAGCATCTCCTCCTCACCACAAGCATGTTAAATCTGCAAAACATTTTTACAAATAAAGTATCAGATTTCCTTATTATGCAGGCTCCTTTGTATCACTCTGCCTGAAACGAACAGCTGTTCTACCAAATACAGTATCACTGAGCAGACTCTTACCATTTTGACTGGATTCTCCTTGCTCCGATCCTGTTCTCAGTGGCAGAGCTGCCTCACCTGGCACTCTAGGACTTTCCACATACTTGGGCTTCCTGATCGGACCTGCAATGGGGATAAGCTGAGTGCATCTCGTTTTTTCCAGATGGACCGCAAGTTTCATATGTACAGTGTCTATCCTCTGCGATGCAAAAAAAGTAGAGGAATTATTTTTTACATACACAGCTGCTACCGTAAAGACTAGCGAGCTGCTGCACTTCCACTCTTGTGAGAAAGAAACACTCGCTTCGGGCTTTTTGGAATGCAAAGCCTGCCGGAAAACAAAACCAGTCTGCTTGCTGTGGCAAACCTGGAAAAAAGTTTCCTGTACATGGAAAGTGAGCGACTTTTTCATGTTCAAACTCAGACAACTTTCAATAGGCCTCCTCCGTTCAGAGCTTTTATTTTCCATTATAACAGGGAGAGAATTTTGTAACCAGCACCTTTGAAGCTAGGAGAAAAAGACAACAGGCAGACAGCTTGCAACATTCACACACTAAATTCAAACCCAAGAAGTTTTATATTACAGTGTACTTTTTCCAAATACTGACACATGCCCTAATCTTAAGGAATGGTGAAGATAAGTTTGAAAGACAAAAAAAAACATTAGTGACTACTAATGGTTTCTGGTTTCATTAAACGGCAGCATTCCCAGTTCACATACATACTAAGTTCAAACATACCACCTTCAGTATTAAGAAGAATTGTGTATTCACACACACACACACTTTTCAAAAATTAAACTGATTCACTCTTTAGTCTCACTTTTAGCTTCATGCTTTGGTGTCAGGCTGTTTATGATCCTATTCTTTGCTAAATATGGTTTAGTAGCAACCACAGGAAATGTTAACTACACAACTTCTCTAACAGAAGGGGAACGATGCTGCCCTCTAAAGGTTTACCAGAAAAAGTATACTGGTACTATTGAATAAACAAACATCTGCTTGCAGTACAAACACAGGGTGAAATTCTGATCTTAATTCAGCAACTGACAGTACTGGTAGGTAGACTGCTCTGCTGATGCACAATATATAGTAGAACTGAAACTGCACATCCTGAAAAATACATCAACAGAATTTTATATCAACAAAGGCATTTACAACACTGAGAGTTTTGGAAAAGCATAAACAGGGAAACTTGCAAAGTTACACACTGGAAAGCTAGGATATTTACATGGCATGGGGAACAAACATCATCATCAGTGGTACAGAAAACTCAAACCCAAATTTTTGTCCCAGATTTTCATTAAGACAATCTCAATTTCTTGTAACGTCTGTAGCAAAGCCACTTGAAACTTTCAAAGCTTTAGTGAGCTTCAGGTGTGGTAGATGATTCCAACCTTTCATCCAGAAGAACCTAAATATTAGCTGGAAGTCCCTAGAAACACAGTTAGTTGCTGGGCTTAACAAAATACTAAACCAGAGGTATTTCTGTGGATTTCCCCAGCTTTGGCAACAGACAGTGATTTTCCCTTCTTATTTAAATGCAGCCTCTTGTTATATTGCAGAGCTACACTCTCAGGTTCTCTCTATCATGTTACATCATCATAAGAGTAGGAAAGGAAGTTTCCTCACTTGAAAATATATCCGACATGCTGCAGCCAAATGATTTTTAAATACGTACATAAGGCCACAGCGACAAAGCACAAGACAAAACCAGTCTACTGGCAGCATTCCACTTTTGCATCTTAGAATCATAGAATCACTAAGTTTGGAAAAGACCTCTAAGATCATCGAGTCCAACCGTCAACTCAACCCCCCCATGCCCCCAAGCGCCTCATCTACACGTCTTTTAAATCCCTCCAGGGATGGGGACTCCACCACTGCCCTGGGCAGCCTGTGCCAAGGCCTGACTACTCCTTCAGTGAAGAAATTTTCCCTAATGTCCAAAATCTTGCATGTTTTGTATATTACTCTTACTATTTCATTCATAATAATAATAATTATAAAATCAGAGTCTCAAAAGCAAGCATGAACAAATTGGCACATTTCATGAAGAATGTTTCTTGTGATATTCCACAAAATCCTGAACTTACAGTTACATGATCACATTTTTTAATTTTTTTTCCTTTTTCTTTTTTCTTTTTTTGTTTTTTGTTAAATCAAAGAACCTCAAAGCTGAATTCTGTCAAATTCCAATGGGAGAAGCTGAAATGCTGGAACTCAACTCAAATACTGTATTATATGCACGCTCTTAAGTGCTAGATTACATTATATATCCTGGGAAAGAAGAAAATGCAACCACAAAACGGCAGCAGTATTTTATTTTGGGAACTCCAAAAAGTGAATGTTTTTCACCTTTGACCAATTCAGTGAAAAAGGTGTAACACCAAACATGCACCTCTAACAAACACTCCAAAGGTTTATGGAAAAGGCTGTGATGAATGCAGATGTAGTACTAAATATCAGAGAATCAGACCAGAAAGATGTTAATAACTTTGTCTTTAAGCTCAAGAATTCAAATTCTTTAAACCAGAATTGTTTGAAAAGATGCGGTCACTGAAACAGGCTCCCCCGGGAAGCGTTCACGGCACCCAGCCTGTCAGAGTTCAAGGAGTGTCTGGACAACGCTCTTAGCCATATGGTTTTAGGTAGTCCTGCAAGGAGCAGGGAGTTGGACTCAATAATTCTTATGGGTCCCTTCCAACTCGAGATATTTTATGATTCTAAGAAGGCAGAGAAAGTACTGGAACCTCATACCGAACAACAAAAAGGAGAAAAACCCTGGAGCCCAAATGATCCCAATCTGTCCCCATCTAACTAAAAGATGCCAGAGCAGTACAAAAGTATTCATGTAAGTGTAATTAAATAGCATTTAAGCACTATGAAAGGAATCTTCAACAGTTTGAAATACTGGCTGTCAGCAGAGCATCCTTTACTTGGCTCAAAATTCAAGGGCACGCCAAAGTTCTCCGAGACATCCCACACTTTGTTTATTAAAACAACCACAGTACATTTAGGCTACGACACTTGCAGTTATTCAGAGTGCCCCATCCTTCCTTTTGGCAGCACTCACAGATGCTACATTAAGCCTCTGAAAACTACATTGATTTCTTGCTCATTTTCACGTGTACTTTAAGGCTGCCGACTGCTTTTAAAGACAAGTTGCAACTCTCTCCATTTTGGCCTTAGGCTCCCCCGGGGAACATGCCGTCCCGTCACGCTGCGACTGACCTGAAAAAGCAGGGCCTGCCCCACCACGGGCTACATACGTTATGCCCCAGGTATGACCTGGTTCTACAAGAGCGCTGAGGCATTTCATTATTGGACCCACCCGTTCTTTCAGATTTCCACCTGAAAGTGGAATATGGGAATATGGTGATAACCTAATTGTTAGCTAAGAAATACTGGGCAGGGAATGTAAGTCATATATGAACGTATGTTTTTATCTCTACCTAGAGACTATGAGATGATTACATTTTTTAAACTAAAATATAGCTTAGTTACCAGCTATGACCAGAGGGTGCCCTTCCAACACTATTCCATAACAAAAATAAGGGGCATTGACCCTGGTGAAAGCAGCTAAAAATACATTCCTCTGAAAGGAAATCACATTCTTCAAGGAGACAATAGTCCAAATCTGTCATTTGTCAGCAGAAGTATAATTAGATGTATCAGAGTTGAATAACAAAAAGTAACCATTCTAAAAGAACCAGAACAACATGTGGCAGTCATGTAAAATAGATCAGAATGGAAATATCTTCGGGATACATTTTTAACACTCGCACTTTTAAGCTGTGGAGGAGACCCATTATTGAATTTTCTTCCTCACAAACTAATGTGGAAGTGACTTACAGTACTTGCAAATCTGTTATACAACATTGCAATAACTAGGAAAATTCATGGTGAGTTTATTTTCATGCACTAATCTAGAACAGGACACATGAATTAACCCATGGATGAAAAAGGACCCATTTAAACGTGAACTGTATCTGCACAGTGGAAGCTCTTTTCCAAAAGTGGAAGATGGCTGAACCAGGTCTGATAAAAGGTTCATCTGGGACAGTATCTTATCAGCAGCAAACAGCAGAGAATAATCTAAGTTAGGGAAAACATACTTCTCTAATACACTTTTCCTGACTTGTGTTAAGTGGCTTATCGTTTCCTGAGTCAGAAGTGGTCACTTTCTATTTAAGAGTTCTAGATGGATTTTCCTTCCAAGAATTTATCCCGGCCTTTCTTTAACAATCTGCACCATCCATGAGTTAACCCAACATTGCATGAAATAGTAATCATACTGTCTTGTTTTCCCACCAATTGTCTTTCTTGCAGGCAGAAAAATACCAGCCAAATCTATTTAAATAATTTCTCCTTCAGAGTCATTCCACACCATTAGTCATTCCTGCAGCCCTTCTCTAGCTCTTTCCTAGCTCTATTGTAGATTTTTAAAGTTGGTATTACCAGAGCTACACCAGTATCCTCCTGAGGTAGATGAATACAATTCCATAACGATACTTTATTTTGTTTATGATCTACTGCTTTCTTAGGAATTTTTAATGCTTTTTTTCACTGCAGAAGAGCTAATTTTCCACAAGATTATTGTAACTTGTGCATCTTCCTCCTAGTCCTCCGAACTGGCTTTTCCTCCCATCAGCGTTAAATGAACCTGTATCTGCACTGATACTGGGGATTGCCCCAGCCCAGGTGCAGGACCTTGCACTGGGATAGCTTATTGCAAGCAAGAGCTTCCCAGTGTTCTCAAGATCGGTGCACAACACTGAAGCCTTAGGTGAAATCAGTCCTCTTACCTAGCCTAGTCTCAAATATCAGGGATGCTGATTAATTTGTTTATTAATTAAAAGTTTTAATTAAAATTTAATGTAAAAACTAAAAGTTCTATTGCACATTTATGGAAGATTCTTCCAGCAGTCATCTCTGGCATTCACTGATGTCTTTAAAAGGAAAGCTGCTTCCTTTCTCTGTTCAAGCATGATGGTATCAATAATTTAAGTCAGTAAACATTTACTTCAAGGGCAGCAGCAGTATCTTTCATTCACACCTTAAACTCCAACAATCAATTTTTTGGAACCTCCTTTATAAATCAGTATTTTCATTCCTTTAGTTGACCCTCCTAAATCAGAGTACAATCAATCATTACCCCTTTAAGAGCATGAATATTGGTTTTAGTTGCACACCTGTAATCAACTAATCCAAGCAATGTTCGTTCTAGCTTTATAGCAGAAGAAACTCAACTTACTGTGAGAGTTCTTCACTTACTGGTCCCCTTCCCAGAGTTGTCCTGCTGACAACTTTTTCCTTGTTCTGTTTGTTTCTGCTCTTTCGTCCATCTCCTCCTCAATGAACTATTTCATTAAGGAAGCTTTTGACTCCAAATCAACTGGTCACTTTAGTTCTGCCAATAATTTCAGGCTCCTTAGTAATTTAAGATATAGTTTCTCTCTTTCCTCCTTTTATAGTTAGAGTTGAGGACTGAACTGGGGCCAGAAACACTGGTACTCTTCCAAGCTCTTCTCACAAAGAGCGAGCTCCCCCACCTCCTATGCAAATAATTAAAACACAATGTCACTCACAGCAGATTGCAGAAACGGGACTGTGCAGCTTTCCGTGTTCCAGTGAAGAAGTTCAGCTTGCTCTCCCGTGGTTAGGCCTGCCAACGTGCTATGAGGTTCTAGTGCTGACCTACTTGCAGATGAATGGGCAAAAAAGCACCTATGCCCACCCGTGCGCTGCAGCAAAGACGCCCCTCTCAGCTGTGTACATCTGCCATCCTGCCGCCTGCTGTGACGGGAACGAGGGAACAGTGAACAGTGCTAACACACTGGTCTCCCAGCACGGGAGGACTGACCAGTTCAGTCTCAAGCCCGCACCCCTACCTAGAGGGGCAGCGGATGAGAGAAAGGAAATGAAAAGTGGGTGCCAGAGATCAGGACAGCAGTTTCAAAGAGACACCAAAAACCAAAACGTCCTGTGTCAGTCCAGGGGGTCCCCAGACTAGCAATTTCCAAATCTGTTCTGAACAGACACCTCTAACTTGCTAAACAATAAAGTACCTAAGTGCTTTTCTCAGTGAGATGAGTCCAAACTTGAGAACGGATAATTGCACTATTCCTGGCACAAATATGCCTACGATGGAACAAAATCCTCTTAGTCTAAAGGGACAGAACAAAAACACCACACTTCCCACAGTACCTCTGTGGCTAATCCGTACTGGCAAAAGAATATTATTCTCCTAGTCATCTGGAGTAGAAAACTACAAAGAGGTATACAACATTCACTTGGAAAATTATT
Source organism: Pelecanoides urinatrix (assembly GCA_013400755.1). Taxonomy (NCBI): domain Eukaryota; kingdom Metazoa; phylum Chordata; class Aves; order Procellariiformes; family Procellariidae; genus Pelecanoides; species Pelecanoides urinatrix. Next base: position 148,551 of record VZTQ01011174.1, read on the forward strand.
TCAAGCATAACATTCTTTTCCTACCATTGCACTTTTAACCATATAGAAAAAACCCAGATAAATTCAAAAAAACCCTGAAGCAACCTAGAAAGTAAAATAATCTTCAAAATTAGCAAATATTCACATGAGTAAGAAGATGCCTGACAGGAAGGGGGGGAGGAAAGTACTTTTCCATTATTTTAAATTATAAATTAAACAGTTTCTGTTTGGATTTATACATTGCTTGAATGTAAATTTACAAACTGGCCTTATATTTTGGTTGTTGTTGTTGCTGTTTTTCATATGGTACTACTGCTAAATGATATAGTAAATTACCAAAATTTACTACGATGTTCAAAATGTTTGCAGTACCTTTTCCTTAACAAGATACAGTCAAAGAATTTGCTTTCTCTCAAGCACCATCTATCTATGAGTGTGCAACTTTCTAAAAAGAGGAAATTAAGTATAAAACATACTTCCATCATCAACTAAATCACTTTTGGTGGAACTAAAATGCTGGTTTTTCAGCAGTTTTATGTGATGGATAACCAGATTGCAAGTGGATGAAGGAATTACAGAAGGAAAAAGTTTGCTCAAGTCCTACTCAAAATACTGACACATTTTAAAGAAATGACAATGCATAGAAATACTTGCTGCTCACACAGCAGTGAAGTCAAGCAAAGAGGTGAAATTAGAACAAAAAACAAAACGAAAAATACCTCTCTGAAGGCACAGATTAACACTCATTTGGAAATATGCAGAAAGGGCAATGAAAGGAAAAGCAGTAAGAGCAACTTGTCACTGAATTAATTTACATTCTTCTGTCCTAGACATCACTAACTAGAGTCTAATTCTGTGAGAGAGTTTGAATGTCAATACTAGTTACACAAAAACAGTGTATTTACAGTGCATTTCTTACTGCAGAATGTTCTTCCATGCATCGTTTTAAAATTATTTAACCAGGAAAAACTATTTTTATTCACTGATCATATAAACATAATTAAGTAGGTATTTTTTGATCAGCAAATATAGATGCAGGACTAGATAAATGTAAGCTAGCATATAAACAAATCTGCTAGAAAAGTGGGAATGTACTGAGTATGAAGCCCTCAGATATAGATGTTTTCATGAACATCAGTGCAAATAACTACTGGTTAACTACAACTTTTATTTTTTATAACTTTGAAACACACTGTCAGGAAAATCTCACTGTTTTTAATTTACTAACCAAAATTCTTAACTAAAACTACTCAGACTCAATAAAAAGTTATGAAAAACCCTTCATTAAAACCTGGGTAGCATTTATGAATACACTCTTTAATCATTACCATTGAGTACACATACAGTATATTGGTTCAGTCTAGTAGATACTAAATAGACCTTTATTTCAAGAAAGTGAGTTATGCAAGGGTATCACCTTACATATATATATATATATATATATATATGACCATCAACATGCCTGGTTATACGAACAGAACTGCAGAACAGAAACAAAGGTAGAATAAATTATTACACGTCAAGGGGCAATCTTTTCACCTGCTCTATTACACAGTTTCAAAGACTTTTAAAAATATTAATGATATGATTTACATTGAAAAATACATCTCTAAGTAGTTGCTTTGTCTTCACCTATAAACTGAGAGGACTGAAATTAGAATTTTGTTCTACCACTGGTTAGATAACTTCATCACTACATCTTAACTTCAGAACTTTCCATGCAATCCTTTCTTCTTTCATCCACCATATCCCGAAAAATCTTTAACTTGCTATTTGTAAGCTACTAAACCAGAATGTTTTGAAATCAGTACATTAGTATCCCCTCTCTTTTTATTACTCCTGCCCCAGATGCTAGACAGATGATTTATATTAAATCATCTTCCATCAGCTATAGTTTGTTGAAAGTCAAAGGAATAGCACAAAATGTTTTCATCAGTATCATAGCACCTGATTAGGTATTTGCACAAAATAAAGATACATAAATGCCAATGCATTCACAGCACTTCATAATCTTAAGAAATCTTTTTCTTTGGCTATATATCACAGTGGAATGACCCTGAAGTCATCGTGAATATGGCTTTTCATTCAAAATTTATCAAGTGTTACACATTTTCTGCAAGAGAAACAGTTAGCAGCCTATACTCCGTTTACAAAAATGCGTGTCACTAAACTAAATCATGGAGTGGGGAGGTCGGTAAGATATTATCTCAAATGTACCTAGAATGCAGTTAAATTTTCCCAACAGTAACAAAACTAAGAGTTAGATCCTGACCTTCACTTAAGTCTGGCAAAAATCCCATTTCCTTTTCCATTACAAGGACTTCACCCTACCTTTTAAAGTTGTTTAGCACGCAAATCACTTGTAGTAAGGGACAAAACAACAAAATACCATTCTGTAGCTCAAAATTTTTACGTGAACTGTCAAAACCAACCCAAAATTATTTAAACATGAAGTGAGATTATTATTTTGAAATTTTGAAAGGAAAAAATAAATATTGATAGGCAACTTAAACCAAGAATACTTTTTACAAATTGCATTTACTATCCTGTGGCAATTTTTTAAGCAATATTTTTTAATTTTATGTAAAATGGGTCATTAACCAAGACATTTCTCAGTGCTGACAGAAAACAACTTTCGACACTCTGTTCCTAGACCTTATAAGCTTTACAACAGTGAACCTCAAAACTGTTGAGTATCTCCACAAGTAACAGGAATATGGACAATTTCACTTGACGCTCAAGCTTTGACCTGATGAGCCCAAGTGATGCTAGCGTGTTGGAATGATGTATATGTACAGAATGCTGATAAAAAGGGAACCAGATGGAGCACCTTATTTAGCAAGGCTCACACATAAGTATGTGGTCATTAGTAAGGACACAACTGCTGAAAACGAACACATTTCTTACCACAGTTTCAGCAGCAATTTATCTATTAATACATTTATGTATGTAGATATGAGTAAAATAAATGAACTGTAAAATCCACAAACAGCATTCACGCTTACACAGCCACTAACACATGCATAAACAAAGGTTTTTGCAGCTGTCCTCCACCTAACTGATATACTAATCATAAATAACCAGTTTTAAGCATATTCAGACATTTCAATATAGGTATTTGTGATACCAATTAGAATAATTCCTTGCCATATGAAATAATATGTTCTATTTAATCACCAGTTACCTTTTTTCCTTGGGAACATGCAAAAAGCATTCACTGCTCTTGTTCTTATTGCAAAAGATTAACATGATTTTATTGGGTTACTTTTATATAAAGCGTATCAAAAGCTGAGTTAAAGTGCTATGAAGATTTTAGTTGCTCATCAGTTTCATTTTACCTGGAGACTTTTTGTTTGATCTTGACTGCACCAAATAGGACTGGCGTGGCAGCAGAGGTGAAGATGGCAGCGACATTGAGACCCCTTTAGCCAAGTTCATTCTGTAAGTGTCCTCAGAGGCTGGCTGATTGCCAATGGGAAAATCTGCATTGTAGCCAGACGTTGCTATAACCTGCAAGGCATTCTCTGGGGAGGAGTCACCTGCTAAAAATAAAATTTGTCATCCGTTATGTGATATACCAAAATAAAAAGCATAGAGTTGCATTGAAATACAAGTATTTAGCATAGGAAAACATATTTGCCAGCAACAGTTCAGCATGACTCGTCTTACTGTGCACCCTCCACTGCAGAACCCAGACAGCCACTAGAAAAATTTAAATATACAAGTAAGCGAGATTTTATTTTACTCTAATAAAGGCAGCAAGGGCGAAGAAAAACCCCACTTTCAACAAAGTAAGTACTTTTCAGATTTCATCCTTAGAGGTAAAACCAAGTTTCCTATGAAGATAAAAGTATTTTTACAGCTGAAAAGGTATTTTATGATCATCGCGATATCCTGAAAGTCAAGATCATCTGAAAATATTGTTTACTGAACTAGTTAAAGGAGGAATTTAGTTGGGTTACACTTCTCCCTCAACTAAAAGGTGGATCACTAAAAGGTACACTCATAGATGGCCAGTCTAAGCTTTATTTTTCTGTTTTAAAACGGAGAGGTTCAGTTATGTCCAATTTGACAGCAGCAATGATTTTTTTTTTATCTAAGGGAAAAAACAAGCTATTGGTTCTCAACATACTTAGTGGCACATCAAAACAGGGAAATACACTCAAAACAGAGAAATTTCTTGCTGGTTCAGGAAACGCAATTTCAGCTGTACCAAGAATATATTTTCAAAATAACAGAAAAATATATTGCTCACAGTAATGATTCAAAGACAGCAGACATACATGTTGAAAGTGCTAGGTTTTTCCTAGTCAGATGACAGAAACAGAGCTGAAAAACAAAGGTTAACGACTAACCACAGCTTTTTAAAATATGCAAATCAGGGTATTGCTCAATAATTTAAATGAACTACTGTTGAAATTGAATTGGTATGACCAAAGATAAAAAATAGCAAAACAAAACTGATGCAAAGAGGAAAGACAATGCCAGAACATTTTTTAGACAAGTCCATGTGCAACAAGCAGCACGGCTGAAGTACTGGAACCCAAAGTACAACTAGAAGACAAACAAAGGAGAAGTAATATCTTTTCACATGTGAATCCCTCATACCAGGCTTATTTTCTTACAGTAAGGAAACACTTCAGATAAATGTGGCTCTATAAGATCCGCATTTCTTGTTCATTCTGTTGTCATTCAATTGTTGCCTTCAATTTTTAACAGCTGTTCTCCTACCACATTCCTCTACAGGCAGCACTAACTGCATACAACGAACTTCCACACTGTGTCAGAAGGAGAAAAACACAAACCTAACCCTTTGAGAAAAGTAAAAATATTTTTGTCACTTTAACTACCGCTCTCTTTTTTGAGAAGTATGCATGAAAGATAAGAAAACCTGCCTGAATGTTGAAGTCTAATTCCATATTTCCAAAGGTGCATGTATTTAAGATTATTTGGGTTTTTTTCCTAGCCATACTTTTTTCCTCACAAGAACCACACAAGGGCTATGTATGATAAATGACCTTGAAGAATGCTCTGCTACATTCAGACTTTTCTTAACATTTCATAACTGTAAAACTTACTCTCTTATTCCTCTGAAACCAACTAAACTACCACCTTCCAGAAGTTCTCCTCTCTGTTCAAACAAAATTCATAGTAACAGGTAATGATTTTAAGGAAACAGCTCCAGTTTCATCAAGTCAAGATAGAAATTAAGCACTAAGTAACTATAACTTTATAGTCTTTTTTGAAGTCTATCGCAACTATTAGAGGGGTATAACTATTGGTTTAAAATCCTGGGAACTAGAAAAGCGGCTTGAATGCTTTAGCAAGCTAACTGTAACACTCCGTTCTTAAAAGAAAAGTACAGCCTCAGTATATATTTAAAATAAAAAGACTAGTATTTTAGACACTATAATCACAGATGTGAGATTTTTCTGAAACACCAAAATATATAAATTACTGAGTTCCTATTCACTTTCAGTGGAAATCAAGAAGCTAAGGATTTTCCTTCTCTGTTCTTTTAGAAACTAAACATTCGCAATAGCTGTTTTTAAACACCGATTTAACATTAGGTATATTATTATTTGTTATTCAATAAAATACATATGAGTTTGCATCATAAATTGTTGAAGAACGCACAGAGAAATTTGTTGTGATATTCCATTTTTTCCTTTGAATGTAAGCAAAAAGCAAGGAAGTAGCACAGTAATGCAGCTAACTACAATTAGAAAATACTGGCATTCTTGGAGTTTTTTACTAGATACGTTGCCAAGGTTGTAATTTGGAATTTGTGTAAGTATTCTGGCTGGAATGCTAGTGAGGAGGTGCAAGAGACAAGAGAACAAACAAAAACTACCTCCTCCCCCTTCAGGGTTAATAAGTCCACCTACAATTTCCTAAATTTCTACCTGCCCTTTTACTATGACACAAACAATCTGTGTTTAATTCATTGTCTTCTTAGTAGACTTTTGAATTATTTTAATTTATCCTCCTCTCTTGTATATGCAACGTTACACCATGGAAGAGAGCTAGATGGGGCTAAATACACTGCTGACACAACTCTAATTAGTAAGTTTAGATTGTTTGATCATGACAGTAACTTGAAAGATATTTTACAGTCCATATATACACACCACTGTATCTTAGCAATTTTTGTTGCAGCAGTACTCCAATTTTCCTTATTATTATGTTTTCCTGACAGCACTGCACATCCTGTGGGGAAAGGTACGAAGACCAGGCTTTCACGGCTCAGATTCTAAGATCAGTATGACTTAAAAAACAAAAATCCAAAATGCATACCACAAATATTCTCCTTTTCAATCACTTATTTTCCTAATTTTCCAACAAGCTTTTGCTTATTGTCAGTCACACACCCATGCCGTTAAGATACAATAGCTCTTTAGAGCAAAAAATCACACCTTGAGAAAACCCAACGAATCTGGCTTCAACCTATGAGGACATCATATCATCAGTGATGCTGGAACATGTTTAAACAGTAATGTATTCTACTGAAACAGAAAAAAAGCATGTTATAAATGAAAAATGGTTAGGACACCATGGAATAGCAGACAGCTATGAGACACAAATCCTTCCAAGTAAGCAAAAACCGCACAGATGCTCCTGCAGGACCTTTCTAGAAAACTATTAACCAAACGCGACACTAGCTAACAGACCAATCCCACATTTGTGACCTCAAAAAACAAAACCAACAGGAATAGAAGGGAACCAGCAGAACTCATACACCACAACCCTCCGAATACTGTCCCAGCCACAGGCACCAACCAGATCTTCTACCAGGAGAACACCCCCCCGTAGACCCCCATGATCCAAGAATTCTAACAGTAATAAATAGTAAATGGAAGCCTGTGGCCTTTGAGTGCTAAAACCTCACAGGGACTCAAGGGGCTCTTCACAGAGAAGTAATCAGCTGACAGTAACTAAAGGCTACTTTCAGCCGAGGAAGTCCCCAAGTCCATCAAGAGGTAGAGGCTGGTAACAGGGCAGGAGGACAGCTGCTTGCTGTTTTCTCTCTTCCCTGTGCATCTCCTCAGGATTATTCTTCCCACTGGCTTTCTCCCTGACAGAAGTAAACACACTCTCACCCCACAAAAGGGAGCAAGAGGTAAAGAAAGGGGGTGCGGGGGCACAAAGAAGTAAGTGTGTAGGAGGGCGGAACTGGGCAGAAGATTTGGAAATATATCCTGTCTCTAGCTGATGCTAGGATGAGGCTCAAGTTTCTTTTAATAATGTCAAACTAAAACATAAGGAAAGGTCCCGTGAAATCCCACTTTCTTATTTTTAAAACCTCCGAGATTTACATTTTCCACTGCCAAGTAGCCTCTGGACAAAAAAGTTTCATAAGCATCAATCAACACCAGAGTTCTTACTCAGTGGTCAAAGCAACCATGGAAACAATTTAATAGCTTTAAAAACCACACACAAAAAGCTTTGAGAATGGAAATCAAATCCCAGTTTAGTTGCACCTAGGGATGCAACTGAAAGGCATAATCTGATTAACAAACTACTATTTTTTTTTCCCTTAGGATACAAAAAGATACAAGGATGGCTGACTAAAGTAATGATTTTGTAGAGCCTAATATCCTAAAAGAGAACTTGAACTTTAAGATTAAACTAATCCTTCTATTGAATAGAGAGGATAACTAAAATGAAAACCTTTACAGTGTGTGTCAGTATTAAACATAATAAACCACAGCTAATTCTTCATACAACATAAGCTGCTTAGAAAGCAGAAGAATCTAACTGCTAACTACTTTACCAAAATAAGCGTAAATTGGAGTTTGGTGCAAATGTTGGAATTCAGAGTATTTTAACATGAAGGAATAGGACCGCAACCTTCAAAACAGTGAAAGCTAAAACAATGAAAATGCAGACTCCTTAAGTCTGAATATTGACAGCGACTACAGAACAGACGATGTTCCACAGACTTCTCTCAATACATATTTCTGAGATAGCTGATTTTGTCTTTTTTTCCCTTAACCTATCTACTGGAGTGAAACAAGACTCTCAACCCACTTAAAAAATATATCTGATATAAAATTGTGCTATAGCAGAAGAAATCTTAAATTCTGCAGTTCTGCTTAAGATGCTTTAATAAAAAAAAAAATTATTAACACTACAGGATCCTACTGCTGAAAAAGGTTCCTTGCAAGCACCACGGGGTGAAGTGCACCAACACCACCTCCCAAACAAATAGAACTTGTCTGTAACAGCCCAGCTCTGACCAGATTACTCTGGCATGAAGTGGAAAGCAAAGCAGTAGTAAACAAACTTTGCCATGTAACAGTTGCAAACTTCGCACTTTCATAACACATTTGGGGCAGGAGACCAGAAGGCAGCAAGAACCTGGGTACCACTGCTAACTGTCCTTAGGCAGAGAGTGTTAATAGGACTGGTCTAGGGCTATGTGTCCACCAAGGCCACTGCTGGCTTATGTCGACACTCCTCAGAGATCAAAACACGGTGAGGACAAGAAAGCAATCAGTATTCTCTACAGAAGAGAACACAACCAGCATTAAACCTGGTGGCTGGCTCAGTCTCAACCTGCGTGCAGTTGTTCTCTCTGCAAATTGCCCTGACATTTCTACTGGAATAGAGGAATCACCAAATTTGTCAGCCACTAGTACACTGCTGTTGTTAAGAACTGGGAGGGTGGTAAAGCAGTGGAAAAAGTTGCCCAGGGAGGCTGCAGAGTCTCCATCTCTGGAGATTCTCGAAGGCCGACTGGACACAGTCCTGGGTACCCTTGGTGCTGCAATTCTTTGATAACTTCTGCATACACAGCCATCACTGAAACTCTTGTAAAGCTCTTTGGAGAATCTCTACCAGGAAAGGCTGAAAAGGTGAGCTTAAGAGGTGTAATTCCTTTGCAATTTTAGAGCAAGCATAATGGTCTGAGTTGAGACGGAATTAAATCACGTTGACATGGGGAGCATGCAAAAGATTGTGACTACAATAACTACTGCTGGGTTATTTTGTTAGCTGCTTTACATGAGGCTTCTGTTCTCTTTACACCAAGCGCCCCATGATACCTCTCTGAAAACTGCTGAGTCTTGAAGAACAGCAAAAGTACCAAACCGTCCCAATCTACATACAGGCACATGCAGCACTATGAAAAGAAAGACTGTCTCTGCAAACAGGAATATCCAACATTGGGCTTAGACGTTACTACTGACAGTCTTATTAAACTTTATTCTGCTTCGTAGGATGTGTTTCATCCTAACAAATGTTAAGAAAATACGAGACTTTACAGACAAGTTCAGAAGGAAAGTATGAGTGGGAAAAAGAAATTAGTTGTATGGCATGAGGAAAGCCATAGAGCTGGAAAGAACTTTCCAGAACAACGCATCACTACATCTAAGTAATAAGAAACTGTTTAAGGATTACCAAAAACAGTGGGTTTGATATTTTAAAAAACAGTTTTCTTCTATGTTCCATTCCCATCCTATTTTTCAACAGAATTGACAAGCAACTGCAGACAGAACTCTGTAGCATGGTTCAGTGACTGTGTATAAGGTGCTTTATTTTAATTGCAAAGCACTGATAATAGCCCTTTAAAGGATCCATTTCTTTCAAAATTAAAATGCTTACATGTGTGTGCGCACTTGCACACACACAGCCAGTCCAACGTAGTGAGAAGGCAATCTAGGAGGACAGAGGGAGCCAACGACCCAGTCTTCCCAGTGAGGACAAGGTAACCGCTCACACTACTACCAACACTGATCAGGGGTTGAGGAAAAATTCACGGTAAGTGAAGTAGTTCATCAGCTAGCCTTCTGGGATAAGAAAACAGGCTTCTGTCATGTGAAATACATGGATTAGGGAAGATCAACATTTAATTCTTTTGCTCTTGAGACTCTGGAGAGACCAGAAGAGGGAGAAACTAGCCTGGAACGGGAAGAAAACGCATTACAGCCTGAGTAACAGAAGCAGTGAAGTGCATTGAGTGAGAAACAAACGAAGTGAAGATTAGAATAAAAGGTCCAAATGGACAACGTTTGCCAACTATGCTAGTATTTGACATTATTTGCTCACTTTCTGGCATTTATTTCTGAACTCCAGATTACTTTTTCAGCACACAAAATACTAATGTTCTCTTGTAGTGCTTACTACAAAAAAAACAAACACAATTTTAAAAGAAAACAGTGATAAATAGAGGTTATTAGACCACTGAAGTAATTTCTATTTATGTGTTTCCAGGGCAGGATTTTTGTTTTGTTTTGTTTATATGTAGATGGGATATATCACTGGAATTAGCTTCTGGGAAAAGACATTCACCACATTAAATACTCACTGCTCAGCAAAAAAAAGGAGTTTAAACTCTTAAATAACTGTCAACAGCTGCAGAAAGTGGGCAAAGCAACACAGAATAATCAAAAACAGCTCCATATTTTAAGCATGAAACAATGCTTCTTCTGTTGCAAGATATTTTTAGAGTAACAACAAAAAGTCAAACTGAAGCTTGAAAGTGTTCCAGTACAAGTTCAATGTTCCAGCTAGTGGATGTGTACTTTATGCACCACAAAGTCCCTTTGCGCTTAAAATTCAAAGCCTAATATCATAGAGAGTTTGGACAAAAAAAGCCAATTGAATTTGCATATTTAGTTTTAAGATGCAAACTTATTTTATTTATTGATTTCAAGCCTTTCAATTTGCCAGAAGGGTATCTGAAGCTCCTGATGCTCTCAGCTTGGTTACAAGTGTATCAGTCAGATAGAAATGTTTAATGAGACATAATACAAGAAAGGTGGAGTTCAAATATGCATTTAACTAAACAAGTTCAGCTGAGTCGAACCTTTACTGCTACAGGGGAGTAACTCTAAAAACACTTAATTTTAAAATAATGATTAAGTAGTGGGTCTTAATAAAAGATTAGGCCTTCTTGCATAGCAACTTCACTTTCATTTTTAAGTAGCAACTTGGTTGCCATTAGCAAAAAAAAATTGTCAGTGAATTTAAGCACATTTATATTTATCATTCAAATAACAGTGGCCTATGCTAATAGGAAAGGAAGAAAGAAAAACAAGAATGGCAGAACATCATACGAGTAATCACAGCTCATGCCTTTGAAAGCCATTTTATTTTTCAAAAAGAATACTAAGTATAATCTCAATTTCTTAATTGTATCTGATAATATGTTAAAAAAAAAGGAAGAAATTTCAAATTCATGTATTTCATCCAAATGTTGATAAAGAGCAAGGCATACAAACAAACAAAATAACTAAGGGTATGCCAATGTACAACAGAACATAATGCAGAAATAAAAGCATCCATTCTATCCTAACATGCAAGAACTTTGTACACTCATATTTAGGTCAAAGATACTTTTATAAAGATACTGTAATAATACAAGAAGGAAAAACAAAGGTAACTAAGTCTCAAAGAATATTGTAAAAAAATTAAGCCTGACCTACAGGAAAATCAAACAAGATCCAAGAAAGATTTATTAATATGGAACTTTTTTGTAGCCCAAATGAAAAAAATCTGCATATGAAGACAATCACTGAACGTACAATGCATATGAATACAGAAGCACTTCAATACCTTTTATTTCATCATCCAGAAATCAAAACCACTGATCTCATTTCTCCAGATTCTCTACCTTTAAAGCACTACATAGTATTACATTCTAAATATTATCTTTTTATTGACATCATAATTTGTCCCTTGTTATTTGAGCACTACATGAATGTCTAACAAGCCTTTAAGCTGGAAAACATAAAAGTCCCAACTACTTACCACATTAATTTCTACTGAAATCAACAAAGTTTTCATGCATACCGTGTACTACATTTGATGTTAAACTTCTGATGGGATTTAGTGCAGGAAGAACACTGCAAACTAAGCACAATACTTCCATTATTCATGTTCCTTCAGGCCTGATATTGGGTCAACAGAACAACAATGCTCATGCTACTAAAAAGCTATCTGAAATAATTGAGCATGTTCTGTAGAAATTTAATATAAGGGATTTTCTTTTCAAGTTGAAATACATTACAAGTATTTTATATTGAATTGTCTTTTGCTTAGTAAGTTAAAAAAAAAAATGCAGATTCCCAGAATGCAGGCAAGTTGCTTGCTTTAGGACAGTTAAAGAAAACAAACATAATTATATACTGCAAAGCAGGGCGCAGCATATAAAACCAACAGGAAATACTAATACAAATCTCTCTCTGAAGCATTTTTAAGCATTTAAGAACGGAGTGGCTGAGTAGAACTTCTACTAAAACAGATTTCCAAGGTAGTAAGAAAGAAATACAGGATAGAAATAAAGACAAAGAAATTACCTTAAATCTAGAAAATAAAGATCATTAACAAACCAAAGGCGAAAGGCAAAGAATAAGGACAGAAAATGTGTGCCCTAAGCAGATGTCATAAGGACTAGTGAGAGTTACATTAACAGACTCCCAATCAAAAAGACTAGGTCTGCCACTTAATAGAAAGACACCTTCTAAGGAATCTCTAAAGGTCTTGGAAACTCTTTCAGAGTTTAAAGGGATAATATTTATTTGATGATAATAGTCTGACAAAGAGCAGAAAATACCAAATTTCTACTTTGTTTCTGAGACTGAATGAAAACTGTGAGAAACAAAGGGAAACGGAGAGAGTAATTGCTGTACGTTTCCAGCTCAGTGTACATGAGAGAGTATAAAACCACATTACTTTCCGGGACACAAAAATTAATGTTCTTGTTTGCCCTCTTCCTGCTTGGTTCCAAACATTCACAAAATAGTTTTCTGTTACTTTAATGTGGCAGGTGCAGACTGTGGGTTTTTTCCCCTCGAGTTCTGTCCTTTACCAAGTATGTACCTCACTTTAATAGAAGGAAGGGGGACAAGACAAAACAAAAATCAACTTACAGATACTTATTTCTATACAACAGAAATAACTATGTCTGAAGGGGTATAAAGACAGGTTGCGTCATACTGAAAAAAAGCTGGATGCAGAAACAGTTGGATGCCTGGGTCAAAAAACTGGTTTGTTTGAAATTTTGTTCCTTTGGCACATCAGTTTACCTAAATACAGTATCAACTGCATTGTCTTCAAATCCACATTTAGAAGTAAGTTTAGAATCATAGAATCACTAAGGTTGGAAAAGACCTCTAAGATCATCGAGTCCAACTGTCAACCCCCCCATGCCCACTAAACCATGTCCCCAAGCGCCTCATCTACACGTCTTTTAAATCCCTCCAGGGATGGGGACTCCACCACTGCCCTGGGCAGCCTGCTCCAAGGCCTGACCACTCTTTCAGGAAAGAATTTTTTCCTAATGTCCAACCTAAACCTCCCTTGGTGCAACTTGAGGCCATTTCCTCTCATCCTAAGTTTAGTAAGTTTTGTTTTGAAAAGTTGTTCTATGCATAAACAACATGCTCTCAACACTGCTCTCATCCATGTTCACGTATGTTTGCATATACTGATATGCAATTATGTACGTAATTACATATGTGCATGTTTAAACACACAAATTTTGCTTCATTTAGATTTTACCTAATCCTACAACAGCCACCTACCTATCAATGCCTCCCAGCCACATCTAAATAAACCCATTCCAATAAAACAGTTGTAGAAGAAAGAATTATTACTGAAGCAACTGCAGGATCTGAGCCCAACCAAGTATCGCTAGCATACTGCTATTGGAGTAGCCTAAGGTGCCGTCTTCCCATCCAAAAGTGAGATTCCCACATGACAGTCTTCCACCTGATTAGGGCAGAAGTTGTTTATATAAAGACCCTCTACCAGTGTTTTAGCATAGCACTTCAGTCTCTCTCCCAAAAGCATCAACACTAATTCTTGCAACCCTCTTTCTCAAGATAACCCTGAATTTAAAAAGTTATTAAAAATTTTAATTAACATAGTCAGCAGCTAGATTTCAAAAACGTTATGCACATCTTCAGCTCTAAAGCCCTTATGTCAGGGCAAATGAGGAAATTCTAACATTAAAATCCATACAAGCTATTTTTAAAAAAGGTCCTAATTTCTTTGTGTTCTTTAACCCTTTTACAGACTTTTTAATACTACAGTTGAGCCTTCAATCCAGGAAAAAAAACCCATTCCTATTTGCACTGGTTCCGCAAGGCTAACAGATGTAAAAGCAGTAAGATATAGTTAGTGCACAAACAGGAAGTTCTATTCAGTAAAACAGGAATCATCCCACTCAGATGTGAATTACGTAGACTTCCAGGCATTCCTTTTATGCACAAGTAAACCCATGGGACGACAGAGGTTACTTCAGTTTAAGAATAAACTATTGCAGTTTAGCCTAAACCTCTTCCAATTTGACTAGAGTGAAACAATCACAAGTGGTCAAGACAGAGCTTGCAGGAGTTACTGCTCCTCAGCTGCAATTCAACACCTCAACGTCTCTCCTCTGTCTACTGGGATGCAAACTATGATAGATTTACCCACGCATCTTAGCAGAAGTTTGCAAGCCCATTCATACAGTCAATTTTGAAACTGCTATGGCAGCTTAAGACTTTTCTGCCTTCTAGCTGTTCAGCATTATTCTGGGTATATACTGAAAAACTGGGTATATATTGAAAAAAGTTCACAGAAGTCTTCCTAATCAGGTTCAGTTTGGCACTACTGAGCTGCGCTCTCTCATCTACCTCCTGCTACATTCTGAAGCTCTGAAAAACCTGAGAACTTTTTCAGAACTTCGTCAGCAAAAAAATCACATCTATCTGCCCACGAAGCTGAGAGAAGCATCTAAATTTACTATTGCATTACTCTCTTAAATGGTGGCTAGAAGGATGGATGTTTCCACATTAACTGTCTCTCAAGTCAGCTTCCATCACTAGCATGCATTTTCACTCTCTTCCTAGTTCTTTAGAGAGTAGTAAATTTTAAGAGCTGCTTTGTTATTAAGGACCTGAAGGGCCATGAAATGGGACAACTCTACAATTAAAAAAATTTCCATTTCTCATTGTTTGGAGTTGCACCAGGAAGAGGAGTGAGCAAAAATTAAGCTCCACAAAGACCAATGTTCTTGCTTCACATCTTCTCTAAAAGCTGAGAAATGTCTTAAACCTGAAAGAAGTGGAAGGTCCTTTGGAACAGAAGAGAAAATTATTAAACTGAACACAATTTCAGAGGAAGTCCTGGATGTAACACAGAATGGAATGCACACCTTTCTTTCCAAACTTTTCACAACATCTTCAAATACAAAATAAGCCAAAATCTCTGGAATCCACTGTATAAATTAATCACTTCCTTTTAAAAAGCAGCTCCTGCACTCCTCCTTACTCCAGCTTTCACCAGACAGGCATTATTCACCGATTTTTCCCAATACTTGGTTTCCGTAACATTCAGTTCATACATGAAACTCTAGAGCTTTGCTTAAAAAACAAACAAAAAAACCCCCAAAAAACCCAAACCAAAAATGAAACCAAAAAAACCTCCCACACTCTAACACTCCCTTTGGTGTTCAGAAATACGGCAGCATTGTATTTGTAAAAACAAAGGGAGAAAATCCTTTCTTTTGCACACATTAATCCAGACAAATGTGATGAGATCCTAAAATAAAAAAATATGTGTTTTCTGACCTCAGGGAAAAAGACTTT
Organism: Pelecanoides urinatrix; assembly: GCA_013400755.1. NCBI lineage: Eukaryota > Metazoa > Chordata > Aves > Procellariiformes > Procellariidae > Pelecanoides > Pelecanoides urinatrix. Next base: position 164,108 of record VZTQ01011174.1, read on the forward strand.
TCAAGCTTCAGTTTTAAATCAAAGCTTGGTCAAAGGTCCATTCCAAACATCCTCATTTTCCTTTTGAGCTTAAACCAATTTCCATCTAGTATTTTAAGGAAAAATGTACCAACGAGAGCCTCACCACAGGAATCTTTAGCCCACTATGTTTAAACAACTCCAGCTGGTAACTTCAAGTCAGCAGTACATACAAAATTAACAGGATGCCTTTCGTCTTGCTCTGTGATCACTTCTGTGCATCTTTGATCTAGTGTCAATGTTTTTTCTTCTCAGGATAGATCTCATCATTCAGTCACTTAGAAAGAAACCCTGGAAGAGTGTAAACTTCAGAAGACCACAAGAAATTCCTGAAGAACACATTACCTGCCAGATGAACACAGAACTGCTTTTTGCAAAAGAACACTTACAATACTCTCCCCTTGTAAGATTCAGTATAGTTTTAAAAGCTTCAATGCAAAATACGTATATAACTTGCTTTTCAAAGAAAACACGACTGCATTGTTTTAAAGGTTCTGACAAATGTGAATGTAGTTGTCTATATTACATTCTGTACTTAATACAGTAAAGGAATATTTGTTTTTACTTTTTTTTTATTCTGGGAGTAATAAATTTATGTTGTCAAAGAGCATAAATTCACTCTTGTAGATAATTTAGGCTCTAACTCATCAGAAAATCAGATGTATTAGTCCACATTAATAGTTTGAAGTTCAAAATTTAACCACGAATAAAAGGTAACTGTCACTCAGGTCCATTAGCTTTCTAGCCATCGCAGCAAAGACTTCAGCATGACCTGCACAGAGCAGGCAGGTTTCATACTCAGCCACCAACACCTGCGCTTCCGTAACTATTACTCCTTCTCAAAGGGCATTGCTGGTCCTTTTCTCTGCCCTCAAAAATGGCATTTAGAGTTCTTAGTTACCCTTTTCCCTGGCAATACAGGGAAATACAAGGCAATACAGATAAGTAGTGGCCTAAGAAATTTATGATTAATAGTAAAATAGGCTTTTTTTTTTTAAATAAAATCTGTTGATTAATTTTACCTTCAAAAACCTCTGTAGTTAAAGCAAAATCTAGAACATGATAGAAGTTTGATAATCAACTTAGAAACTTTTCACTAAATTTATTTTCAGTAAATTTTTTGCTACATACATGAACAATAAAAATTCTATTGCCCATAATACATAATGTTTTTTCCCTAGAATATAATCGAGAGAGTAGTTTAAAATATATTCCTATAGTTCGGGGTTCTGAACCTCCGGCCTCGGGCCGTGCTGAAGCTGGCAGGACAGTACACCGGGGCTGCTCTCCGTGTTTCTGTGGCAAGAACCAAGAGCAAGCCGCTCTCGTCTGTCCTTCCCAGCAGCGATTCAGGAACGAGTGTGCTGGATGCACTTCCAGAGAGCTTTAGACTTCAGACTCCTGCTCAGCGTGTAAGCAGCCCAGCCAAAAGGAGGGGAGGGCCTGCGGCCTGCAGACCCCCCTGCAGCTGGTGTCAGCAACAGGAGCCACCCACTGCCCTAAGATGGGGCACCACTGCTGCAACAGAACAAATTTAATTGCTGGATTTATACTGCACAACTCATCTACATTATAAAATATTTTATTAATGTTCATACCTGAGTCTTTCTTGTTCCCTTTTCCACCCTCTCGGCTCTTTTTTAAAACTGCCTTTAACATTTTAGATGTTGCTCCTAAAAGATAACAGAAACAAACAAAAATAAATGCAACATTAATAATGTCCATTCACACAAAACTGAACAAAATAAAGATAGGATCAATACAAACAAAACAGTGAGGTAATCACAAGAAACTTTTTGGTAGTCACATTTATTTTTCACAGCGCAGCTTGGTTAAGCAAAGTCCTGATGCACAAGGAATGTTTTAATACTTGAACGAAGCAATTCACTGTCTTCTTATACAGAAAAATAATACAGCATTCTCCACATTCCACATATAATTAAGGTTACAAGGCTAAGCCCGTGTAAGTTACTGTAAGACACTCTGGTGAAAATCAAACAGAATAAAGGTCTAACTCCTGACCGGCGTTCATCAGCATAGCTGGGGGAGCAGGTGACAGAAAACCTGCGACCAGCTGGAGGCTCCGAACTGCAGGAGCGTAAAACAGAGGGGTGATACCATGGGACATGGTATCATCACACAGCTGTTCTCTACCTACAGGCAACGCACTGTTGACCAACACAGAAAAAGCTGAACAAATTCCCTAGATCACTGCACTGCTATGTCCACGCCTGTGAGCACACGCATTTCTGTCTTCCACAACTCAAATTTAACAATCAACTTCAAGTGAGCAGCAGTTGCACATTTCAGAGGATTATTAACTGTAAGAAAAATATATCTGGGATGTCAACTTGGAAGACAATTAAGTTGTTTCAGATAACTATCTTCAGTTACACAGCAAGGAAAAGGGAGTGAACGGAATTATGAAGAGTGTTTCTTTCTCAAAAAGCTTTCTGGAGCACCTAAAAATTCTAATTTCATTTGTTTTCTCTATTGAAAAATTCCAAAGATGTCTCATTTTAGAAAACTTGCAGTACAGAATATGCAACAAGAAGGGGGAAAAAAAAAAAGAGTAATCTGACTACGCTGTCTTATGTAACGGATAAAAACCACATGAAATCAACAGGAAAAGAAAAAATCTTCCATCCAAAAAATACAGATTCTTCAGAAAGTTCACTTCTTTTTATGAAATAAAGCAGAAAAAGAAAAATCAGTACAACAGAGTTCTTAAGCTTCTATGAGTAGCCTGAAGCACATACAGCTAACACTAATCAGAGAACTGGAAGGTTTCCAGAGCCTGTATTCTATTCAACGCACAAACCCCTGGGTCAGTTCCACACAGGTACAGCTGTGCACACAAACGGCTCTTTTCCACGTAGCAGGGTAACGTCTCAAGCAAGTTGTTCCGAAGAGTTACACTCCTTAGTATCACACGCCACAGGGCAAGCAGGCAGCACACGTACCGTCTTCTGTGCTCTGCATCTGGGTGAAATATCTGCTAAGGATTACACGCAGAAAAAACCAGACGCTCTGCTAATACTGTCTCTCTGCAAACTACAGGAGTAAAACAAGTTCTGCAGTATTTTCAGGTGTTTCCCAGAGAATGTAAACTAAGCAGCCCTCTCCAGTTTCAGCATTACAAAAATGGAAGAAGCCCACAGAAACACCCCCAAAATTGGATCAGCTAACTGAAAAATTAAATAAACTAAAAGGAAGCAAATTATGATTATTTATGGAATATAAACCATAAATAAATTTCTGGAAATAAGCATCACTGTACTACACTAGAATGTTGAATGCCAATTGGGAAGAGTGAAGCGGTTTTTTTGAATATATACTCTATGTGTTTATAATATCAGTGCCTCGATATCAATCATATTCTATAGGCAAAGGCTACATGCCAGCTCTCAACACACCTGTCCAGCAGTGTAGAAAAGGCTGGATTGAAAGAACATGGTTAACAACACTCTCCTGAACAATGCTCTATTTTTTGAAAAGAAGAAAATGTCTCCTAAAATTCAATCTCAAGATCATGAGAAGGAAAAACTAAATGCAACGTAAGGAAACACTCTCCCTTCCTCGCTTGTCTGGATGAGCTAGATACAGAGACAATCCACAACAGCAAAGACATTTCAGTTTAACAAACTGCACTGGCAAAAAAGAAGTTTAAAAGGGAACAACCTGAACCAAAATTTAACTGGTTGCTTCCTTTGAAATACCATATACTTCATGTTCCCCAACAGCCAATTACTGGGGGGATAAGAAAGATAGCTAAGCACTTTATCTCCACTCTCACTCATCATGTGTGTTCCCAAATCGTTTCCCCTTCCCCAGTACTTATGCCTTCTAGCTTTGCAAATTTAAAAAAAAGCACCTCTCCCTTACACAACAGCTTTCACAAAAAGCAGTAACAAGGAAAAACGACAAGTCACGTTTGCACTCAGGTACACTCTTGCAAAAAAGGAAGAATGACTTTTCTGAGACTCAGACACGGTCAGCTGGAACAGCCCATCTGATGATACGAGAAAATAAACCACTTAAGTTGTATGAAGACCAACACTGCCTTTAAAAGAAAGTCAGTCATCGTTCCACTCTATCTGGTACTAATGAAGCCTCTGGAGAAGCCTACGTCCTCTTGTGGGCACCAGAATTCAGATCTGGGCCTGGTGGAGGGAACAGAGAAGACAACGCCAGAGATCAGAGGTCTAGACACCGCAACTTAAGAGACTGAAAAAGTTGCTTATTTTTAAGAGCAGAAGACTTGAGGAGAGACCTAACTACATTGGCCTGTTATATATTTTAAGACTGTTACACAGAAGGGAACAATCTATCCTATATATCTACTCTTGATAGACCAAGTAATACGAGTCTGCTTTACAGCAGACAAAATTTAGCTTAGACACTAAGAAAAAACTTCCTAGCAGTATGGACAACAAAGTAGAGGAAAACTGCCAGCTGGTAAGGAAAGAGTGGAATATTTATCTCTGAAAGAGACATCTGCAAGGAAAAAAATACACACAACTGTTTGTGGCTGGAGTAAGACATGTTAGGCTGAGGATGAAAGATCCAGACAAGTTAACGTATTTCATTTGCATGACAGTGCAATTGTCAGTGAATGGGGACAAAAACAAAACAAAAACCACAAGACAAGCCATAAACCTCACAAGCTTCTGCTTCAGGCATGAAAAAGTATTGTAAACTTTAAAGCTTATTTTTCTTCCAGCTCTATCAAAAGTTGTTTAACAATGGATACCTTTCGGATGGACCAGATCTGTCAGCTGGAGGATGTGCTAAAGGGCCTTCCCAAGCCCTTCCCACACACGCTTCTGTGACACCAGACTTCAGCCGAGAGCGATATATGGGGTGCAAAAAGGTTCATCAGAAAGCTGTAACTAGGTATCAAACAGCTAGTTATGAAATTGTAGACAAGAAGGAAAAAAATACTAAAGAAAGGCTTCAAACTCTGAAGATTTAAGCAGCTTTCCTTCCCTTAAAAACTCGTATCTCTTACAGAAATTTAGTGCATGAGGAAGAATATCATTTTTTGATTAAATAGAGTCTGGGGGTTTTTTGAGAGAAAGTCATGTGAACACTTTGTATTTTTGGAAATCAAATCCATCTTCAAACAGTTTTAACAAATAAAGAACCTAAGAATATCCTCCATAGTTTGAAATATGTATGAGGTAAGAGTGACTACATTAAAAATTATGTATAAAAGTCTTATTTGCATTATTACAGATATTCTAATGTTACAGCGAACTTTCCTCTATCCCTATAAAATATTGGTCTTTCTTAGGTAGAGAAAAAGGTGTTTAAAAATATTACTGCTTATAACAGCACAAGATTAAAATTTGCAGATTAAGCAAAAAAGGCTTATACATACATAAATGATGCCAAAACTGTGAGGGCAAGCATCAAGAAGTTAGGAAGTTAGAAATTTAAAGGCTGGACCATGCAATCCAAATTTGTGCTTCCTTTCTGCATAAATTGTGCTAGAAGCACTAATCACATAAGCATGTCCTGTCCACTCCTCTGCTGCAAAGGATGTCCACAAACAAAAACCTCCTTTGTCTAGAGCACGCCGACTGGGGCCCCGGAAAACTCGGTTCTGCTCCTGGCTCTACCACAAGGCCATTGTGATACACAGAGGCAAAAGACTGCTCAAACACCTTAAACATATTTTTCTTAAAATCTGAATGATTCACCTCCCAAGTTTATCACCTATTCTTTCAGAATAGCTTCCTCCTTGAGCATATCACGTAGGCTGCAATGGCTGTAGAAACGTGTGCACTGCATGGACTTTGGCTGTACAAAATAATTAGAAGTGCTGTAGTGAATGCTCTTTGCTCAAAGTCCAGGCTTCTTTGATGTTTTCTGAATCACACAACTGTGTAAAGTACAGTACTGTTACAGGACAGCTGTGATATACATTTCATACCTATTAGCCAAACTCTTGGAAGTTGTCATTGTTTTTTCTCCCGGCAAGCAGTAGACTCCAGCTCCATTGTTCTCTTTCCCATGTTCTTGATCACCATTTAGAAAGGATCTTTCTAATTTTAGGACAAAACTCTTGGGGGAAAAAAAAAAAAAGAAAACAACTGTTCTGACTCATCTCAAATCCTTCCAGCCACTTCACACCCAACGATACTGGTCCATGTATGAATTTGGAACTAACACAGACTTTGTGCTTCATATTCAGACACTGGTCATTTGTTCGAGAACCCTAGATATATAACTTTCACCTTAATATTACAATTTGAAGGTCTTATGTTCTTTGGAACTCATTTTTATATGTAATTGGACAGTTCCTTGAAATGAAAATTTTCTCAGCTCATTTTACTATGTTGCAATTGAGGTAAATGTACTCAAGGATATTGTAGCTTTTAACTTTACTAGCAGGCATTCACAGGTTCAGTTAGAGCATTTAGTGAAGAAAACAGCATTCAGTCATATAATTCAAGGTTGAAACATAACGCTTATGTAGAAGAATGGGAAGTCTAATTAGAGCTGCAGAGACATTCTTTATTTGGTATTCCCTAACTGCTGCCTGGCTTTGAAACACTAATGTTTCTTCTAAAATTATTCAGCGTTGTATATTGTTGGTATGCTGTATGACAAATTTTACTTACAAGCATTTTAAAATCCCTTAAGTCTTGCAGAACAACAGTGACTTTATTAAAATTCAGCTGGTATCACCACATGAACAAGGAAGAAATAGTCTACCTGAAATCTTGCTGAAGTTCACAGAGTGTGTCTCATCTAGCTCTGCCCTACAGAGACCACTGGATGCATTTTTTTTTTCCTTCCAAAAGTGATACAGCTTAGTGGTGTAATGCAATCAGAATCAAAAATACAAGAGGGTAATTATGAAAGAGTTTGGTTTCACAGACCTGATTGTCGGGGGCGGGGGGAAGCCTACTGCAAGTGAAGACAATGACGTTGTTGCAAGAGAACTGGATCTTTCTTAAAAAAATGTGGTAATAATAAAACACAACATTTACAGGATCTTGAACAGCTGCAATGCTAAAAGAAACCCTCTGTAGCAGCTCAAAGACAGAAGAAATGTGATCTTAAAAAAAGTCAGCGGAAAAAATAATGGGTGCCAAGAGGAATCGGATGGACAAAGAGGCAATGGGCACAAACTGGAACACGGGGGGTTCCCTCTGAATATCAGGAATACTTTCTCGCTGTGAAGGGGACCAAGCACTGGCTCAGGTTGCCCGGGCAGGTGGTGGAGTCTCCCCCCTTGGAAGTATTCAAGAGCCTTCTGGACATGGTCCTGGGCAACCGGCTGTAGATAACACTTCTTGAGCAGGGGGGTTGGACAAGGTGACTTCCCATGGTCCCTTCAACCGCAACCATTCTGCGATTCATGAAGATGTTGAGCAGCATTAGACTCAGTATTGACCTCTCAGGTACACCACCAGTTCCTGGCCTTCAGCGAGACTTTGTGCCACTGACCACACGTGTTGCGTGCACTTCACACCGTACTGTTTACGGTACACTATGCCCTTCGAGTCTATCCATCCTGTAGGCCAATACACTGCACATATGGCTTTTAAGGGGTAACCCCCACTCACACTCAAAAGAAGAGAAATGCCTTGAAATGTATCTAACACACTGGGAAAAGCAGGAGATGCCACTGTAAATTTCTTAGGTTGGTTCAAGCATGTTTCCCTTCTCCAGCAAAACTCACCTTGGATCAAACTCCTAGCAGAGGCAATAACTAACCAGCTCGAGGGGCTACAGAGAGGACACTTTCTGCCTTTGAAGAAAACTCATGGCATGGACCAGAACAAAAACATTACAGAAGCTAGCTGTACTGTATTAGAAAGTGCATTCTTACTCACTCAATCTTACTTTAAATGGCATATGCCTCCCAGCACTACAAGATCTAAAAATTCTAATTATCAGATTCCAAAAGAAAAGGAAAACAAATCTAAGCATTTTTTCTAAATACATAGTCAAACACCCTCTCTCAGATAACCTCCTAAGCTAAGACATCAAAGAAAATAAAAGTCCCGATATATTTATTACACTCTGCTTTTTAAATAATTTTTTTTTCTTTTCCATACAAAAAACATATGCCATGTTAGAAAGTCTGCATCATGCAATGGTAAGATCTGGAGCTGTTAATGAATTTCAGAATCTGAGAATGATATTCTACATACATAGCTAGAACAGAGTGGCAATTTAAAAAAAAAAAAAAAANNNGTTTGTACATACTTTGAAGCTTTCTGACATATATCCAAAAGCATTTCAGCTTCAGGTAAAAAAAATTCTTCCTGCCCGTCTTTCACACTTCAAGATGACTGATCACATTGAACAGCAACACTGTACCTTTATATTTCCTCATCCCTTGAAACAGACATGGGATATTGGATCTTGTTTTGTTCTAAAGATATTTGTATTAATAGGTTATTTTCCAGTAATGCTGGCACCTTGCCTTTTCTAAGCACATTGTATTTCCTCTTTCTGCACAACTAAACTTAAATAAAAACATTCACTGACTAAGATTTCAGAAACACTTTCAGCTATTGCAATTGCTTTGCTTTGGTAAACAATTCCATTTTAGATTTTCTAAATTTCACATTTAGGTTCCAATTTTTAAATTCTGCCCTGAAACTACCTGTTTGTTAGTTGATTGGTTTTTTGTTTGTTGGGGGTTTTTTTGCTTATTTGTTTGGGGTTTTGTTTGGGTTGTTGTTGTTGTTGTTGTTTTTTTTAAGATTTGAACTTTAACTATCATTTCTGTGTTTAAAACAGATACCAGATGTGGACTTGTTATCCAAGGGTTGATATTAATAATGTCACATAAGAAGGAAAATACCTCAACACACTTTTGCTTATGCAATCAAAGATCATGATAGCTGCTGTTACAAAACTGGATCCCCCACCTCAGCTCATGTCAAATACATTTTAAAGTGGATGCTGCCCTCCCACCAATTCAACTGTTTGTCTTTAGATACACATTTCATACAATTGCCTCATACTCAGAGCATGAAAGGAAGGGGCAGAAAGTCCCTTGATTTAAGAATTTGTATGATCAGCTTTTTTATAAATGAGGGACGCCAAGATCAGGTTACAAATGCCAGTTTATGTGAAGAGCTGGGAGCACAGACATACACAAGTTTACTTCACTCCTAATCTTTTACAGATTAAGTACTTTACCACCTAGGGAATCCCCTCTGAAAACCAAAAAGA